>RQTK01000554.1:117096-187916 GCA_003991915.1 Elysia chlorotica | reverse complement strand
TAGAAATATAGATAGATAGATAAATAGATAGATAGATAGATAGATAGATAGATAGATAGATAGTCTTTCAATCTATCTCTTTATCTATTTATCTATCTTTTTACCTATCTCTATTTATTCCTCTCTATGTTTATCATGCCCTATTTACTACTTCTGTTTTTGGTTCTATATAACCCTTTTCTTCTTCTGTAAAACCCCTTTTTTCCTGTAACGGTTAGTATACATATTGTTGACGAATTGAGGACATTTATTATAAATATCACAATATACAAAACATCTCTGAATTCAGACTAAATGTTTTAATCCGAACCTTTGAATCCTGACTTGATGCGGCTGAATTGAAACTTGATCTTATAAAATATTAATATAGATATTCAGAACTATAAACGGACTCATCTTGTGATTTAGGTCATCCACATTTCTTTGTTAAAATAAATTGGGAAAATATAACCAGTTCGCAACCATAGAAACGGTGGAAAATCAAACTTCTTGCACTGAGAAAACTAAACTTTTAATACGCGTTTTTGTTTTTTTGTTTTTTGTTTCATAATGTATTTTTCTTCTTATCGTGACATAAATACATTTTCTGATTGTTTACAGTGGGCTAGAAATAGAAAATGTTTGTAAATAGTTATGGTAAGAAGTCGCTGGTATTTAGAATTCTGAACTTCGTCAGTTTATCCCTTAGATCAACTGCCTTAGATGACGTATTTACCTCTGCATATTTTTGACAGTTTGTTTATGTAGCGCAAATGTCTCAAGCCACTGCTGGTTCTAACAAACTGAGCAAACCCGGTGTCTGGGCTTTATCACATTTTAGCAGTTGTTCTATATTTAACTGTTCCTTAGTCGCCAGCATTTGAAGACACTTTGGCAAAATTTTCTCTCGTAACCTATTGCCCCGCAATTATATCAAATAATTTTAATGTTGAATCTAGTAGACTCTAAAGACCAATCATTTTATTATTTGACTTCTGCACATATTTTGTATTAACCTACATCGTTTGTGACCCATCACGTTTTTTCAACACTATGTTATCTTTTTGACCTGTGCTTTTGACAACTATTGGGTTACAATGGTTCTTCTGTTCGACAATGCATTTGGTCAGTGGCCAAGCATGTTAGCCGATCGTTCTAGCATTCCATGGTATCTCTCCTCCCTATCTTGGTAAGAAAATTAAAAAATCCTCCCTCAGTGATTGCAAGTCCAGTGATAACGTTCTATGCCGAACGGGCTTGTGGGAAATCAACACATTTGAGAGCCACGATGATGGTTAAGGTTACGGTGTTTGTGGCCACCGTGGTCGATTCTGTCTTACGTAACTTGAATTGCTATTGATTCGATCTGAACTACCTGTGTGCGCCCGACTGTGTTCCGGTGCTATCTAAGAAGTCCCAGAGCTTGTTTGTACAAAACGGCATGGCATTGTTTATGATTAATTGGTGTTCTGTGCCTGTCGTAATAGCTACAACGAAGAGGGCTCACTCATTACATGTATCGTATTTTTTTCAAATTTCAAACTCTTCCATTGCTTTTGGGAATATAAAAATCTGTAACACTGCATCGCAGATATCCCAACATAAATTAGTTCTTTGTCACTGATATTATCGTCAACACCATCATTATCATCATCATCATCGTCGTCATCATCATCATCATCATCATCATCATCAGCAGCAGCAGCAGCATCAGCATCACAGTCAACATCATTATTATTATTGTTGTTATCATTTTTAATGATATCATTGATATTTCTCTTAAACACCCCCATTAGCATTGGATTGATCAGAGCATAGCATTAATGCAGTTATTGTTCCTGCGAGTTTATAACGTAGAATATCCCAAGAAATAATGATCAGAGCTTCTCGAGGATGGAGGCTAAGTGGTCAGATTTGCTGGCCGCGAGAAGAGTTACCGTCCTGCGGCGTTTGTTGATACAAGCAGAGAGAGAGAGAGAGAGAAAGAGAGAGAGAGAGAAAGAGAGAAAGAGAAAGAGAGAGAGAGAGAGTGAGCGAGAGAAAGCGAGATACAGGCAGACAGTCCAACAAACAGACAGACAGAGAGAGATGGAGAGAGATAGAGAGGGAGAGAGAGAGAGAGAGAGAGAGAGAGAGAGAGGAGATGCTTTTAATTTGTTTGTTTGCTTGGCGTCCAGGTGTTTTTCAGCAGAATTAGAGCGATCTCGTGTCTAATCCATAATTAACCTCATCGGTGCCTGCTAGGCTTCTAATGCCGAGGAAAAGTGCAGAGTCTTTCATCAAAAAGAGAATGATAGACAGGGTTAGAAGGATCAAATGCAGACAGTATTGCTCTCAATTTCAGTGCTTTTTGTGTTGAATAACGCTGCTAGCCAAGAGACTAATCACACGCAGATAATTAAATACATTGGATATGCGTGATGTAATTGGCGGATGCCAGGCAAGTTATGGCGATTGATCGAAGCCTCATACAAAGATGATTAATTACTTTTGATGAGATATGTCTGTATGTCTACTCTCCGCCTGCCCCTCTCTCTTTATCTCTCTCTCTCTCTCTCTCTATCTATCTCTCTCTCTTTCTCTCTCTTTCCCTCCCTCTTTCTTAACTGCCTCTTTCTTTCTTATTATTTTTTTCTTCTCCTTTAAAACAACAACAACATTACAGTATCTTTGATATCGTTAAAACCTTTTAATCTTTCGTATCGCCCTTTTTAAATCTTAGAAATTTTGGATATCTTATCGATATGAAAACATCTATCTGATGCCAATCGCACGCGTTTTTTTCTCACAAGTAAAGTACTTCATACTATAGTTGTTTTGCCCAACATAAGCACCATCGATACTGTAGTATTTGGCATGGGACATTCATTTCCAGCTGGGTTATTTACTACATTTCTAGCACTACAATGCTTAAATCTACATAACAGCTGGTATTTTTGAAGCCATAATTTTTTTCTAGTGTTCAAAAAGGGGCTTAAAACTCCAATTTCAAAATAATGGTTTCCATGTGAAGGTACATTGTGTATTTGCTTTATCAATTTCCACAGATACTAAAACCTTTAGAGTTGAACTTTGTGGCATTTTATATTATAGTTTATTAACAAATATAATTCATATTGATTTGTGCATACTACTTAAAAAAAAAGATTATTCTGCAGATCATAGTTTGTGATCGAACTGTTTACCAATGGGAAAATTCATTTCAACAGTGCGTCTAATTTTTCTAAGTATGACGCTGAAATCGACGTATGCTGGCTCAAATGCCCCATACATTTGTGGAATAAAAGAAAACAAACTACAAGCCATGTATGAACTATGTATTCCTGTTTAAAAAAACTTGTGTTCAAAACTAGTCAGTTTTATCTACCTGTAAGTAAAGGAAGCGCCTGTCAAAGAGCTACACACAGCGTGACTGTAGCCTCTAGTAACCCCGGCAGCTGCTTCCATGCTAGAGCGTTATTATTAGCTACTCGTTAACCGAATGTCATTAGATCCTCTCTCATTTCCTTTAATATTTCCACAAAGGATGCGCCATGCGGAGAAAAAAAAACAACAGCCTGTTACAAAAGTAGAAACTTGTTATTTTGTTTAATAAATGTTTATTGATTGACAAAAAATCTTTGTAGGTTTATACAAGCCCTCAAAAAGCAAAGAAAAAACCAGCAACAACAAACTGAAGAAAAAAATATAATGAAAACAAAAACGAATCCAAAACAACGAACGAAGCAAAGGCAAAGACATACATGTAATTGGTTCGTGACTTGTGCAAAAAAGTTTGGATGGTGTGTATTAGAAAGCGTGAAAAGTAATGTAACTGTGTAAGCTGAAATCATCTGTTGCACCGGCGTGCGTGTTGACAAGGGGGGAGGGGGGTACGGAAGCCCTGGGGTAGAACACCGGCTTCCGACGCAGGAGGTCCGTTTTTCAGTTCAATGTGACTGGACAGAAGTTATGGTATACCCGCCCTGTCTTGTGTGTGACAACACCTAAAATTGTCAGATGCCAGTCTTGGGGCCCGTCCACAATATAGCCTATTTATTGCTGCTGACGTGACGTTTAACCAATTCAACTTAACCCCTGTGGTTGTTGACAATCGATAGTACAACCGATGACATCCTTAGCACATACCCGTCTTAGCTTACAAATAACAATGCGCCAATATGGATGAGGAGAGAAAATGAAATAAAATATTTCTACATCGAATATCATAGCAAAGTCAATTTAAACAGCAAAAAAGTTTTATCCCTAATGATGGTGAATTTAGATGATTCTTTTGTGGGTTTATTTTTATTTAACACAGTTTGAACATGCCAATCTTTTTGCAAGACGATAAGCATATTGATTAAAAATCTGTTTTCAAAGAAAAGTTTATGTGTTTATATGAAATTGAATTCTTTCCTTATCTTACTTATTGCTGAGTGACATCTAGCACTATTTTAAACGATGGTTGGCGCCGATGGATTGAAATCTGGGCATTTCTTTCTTAGTAGCCGAACCTTTTCACAGTCAAAATCAAAGATATATTTTAAAGACAAATAAAAAAAAACCCAAAACAACAACAAACAAACAACCAAGAATTAGAATGATTAGTGCAACGACTATAGAATTTTCTTGGACAGGCTTACAAATTCCGTCAAAGTTTCAATTTCAGGTACTGCACGCGCCTTAAGCATCTGATGTTTTTAATGGTGTTAGTACTGTAGTATTTGGTGACCTTTCTAGAATTATATTATACCTTATTGCTTCATTCTCCACTTTAATAATTCTAAATTTGGTATACTTTGTTTTTTCTTCATTATAAACACCTGCACGAAGACGACACCCTATGAATAATGAGGACAACACAGTACAGATATCGGTTATGATGAAACATACAAAAAAAAACCGTCGCTAGTTCGCCATGTATTGTTACTGTCACCATTTCCGTAACAAACCTTTTAGCGACGTTTCTCCCACCCTTATTGGGCGAATGTAGACCGATCAATACAGCAATTTTTTTTCTCCCGGCGACAATTATGTTCCCCCCCTTTTTCCCTTCTCAAGGGTTTACTTCATTCAGATATTGATGTTTAGAGGATTAGGAGGAACATGAAGTTAGCTCACGGGCTTAAGTAGTTTTTTGTGGGGAGAGAGGAGTTTGGTCTGTGTTTTGTGTGGGAAAGGGGTTGAAACCACGACGCTGACTTGATCTCGCCTTCATTTTTTTTTAAATAAACATTTCAAAAGGTATAAAGTCAATAAAGAACGGTTGATTGGTAATTGGTAAAACAGTTAACACATTGCCAGTGATAGCAGAACGTGCGTTTATTTAGTATGTGATACCTAGTCGACGTCAGCACTTCGTGGACGCTTCAAGTCGTCTCAAATCGGTCTGAGGAAGGGGTGAACGTCCAACAGCAGCACTATATAGGCTATATTGTGGACGGGCTAAGACGAACGTCTGACAATTTTATGTGCTGCCACACAAAAGACAGGGCGGGGATACCATGACTCCTGTCTCAGCCGGTCACATTATACTGACACCGACCCAACCAGTAGGGAACG
Source organism: Elysia chlorotica (assembly GCA_003991915.1). NCBI lineage: Eukaryota > Metazoa > Mollusca > Gastropoda > Plakobranchidae > Elysia > Elysia chlorotica. Next base: position 182,393 of record RQTK01000554.1, on the reverse strand, counting down.
CATCCTTGAAATTAATCTGTAGATATCAGATTGAAAAAAAAACAACAACGTTTAATTCGGTTTACAGCCAACACCTTTGCACTTATCCATCCTTTGAGAAATGGCATCTTAAAACTGTCAATGAAAAAATATTTCTTTTAAGTCTAAATTGACATGCTCTCGTCTGTCCCGGTGCAATATTAATTTTATTATGTTCCAAGTTGTATAAGAGACAAAAAGAACAAAAAAGATTTTCGAATTGGAAAAAAAGTTCAACAGTGAAACAAAAGAAAACAGCAACAAAACAAACAAACGAAAAACGCAAAACAACCCCCCCCCCCAAAAAAAAAAGACAAAAGAAAATCAACAAAAAACACAAAACAACAACAACACACACACAAACTAAACAACATAGTAGTATACAGTAAAATGGCATAATTCCCAGCGCATCGTTCTTTATTTTTAAGTTCCATCGGTCTAGTTAAATAGCACATCTTGCAAGTTTATAGCCTAACATTTATAAATCTAACAACAAGAGTTATACTGATTAAAGACAGTTTGCCCGTAAAAAAAAACGACAGCAACAAAAACGAACACACACATACACACACACACACAATAACACACACACATACACACGCACGCACACACCCATAAACGAAAAAAAAACCCATACCGAAACCAAGTCAAAAGAAAACAAACTCTTTAAAGTATTAGAGTGAATATTTTATGCTCTTATGTCGCGTCTCGAATGTCGTTCCCTGTGTCACAGCTAGCTCTACCTTGTTGACTATTCTCTTTTACTTTGTCTCGGGCCTCGGTTTTTCTGTCGAAATCGATGTAATTTCTCGTGACTTCTGCCAAGCAATGGATCCCTTGGTCTTTAATTTGCAAATGTCTTTGTCCACTTCATCTCGGGGATATTTCTCTCTCCATCTGCGAGACGAATACAAAGGATCTTTAGAGAGTCTTTTACTTTTCGCTAACTCGTCTCTCTCTCTCTCTCTCTCTCTCTCCCCCTCTCTTTCCACCTCTTTTTCTCTCTATTGTTTGTTTTTCCTAATTAACTCTCAAACCTAATTTATTTGCCTCTCTTACTTTTTCATTTCCTGTTTCTCCACCTGCCTCCACCCGTCTTTTTCTCTTGCTCTCTGTCTCTATTTTTCTCTCTTGCTCATTCTCCCTCTCCCTCTCTCACTCTTTCTCTCTCTCTCTCTCTCTCTCTCTCTCTCTCTTGCTTGCTCTCATTCTCTTTCTCTTTCTCTCTCTGCCTCTATCTTTCTTATTTTCTGTTTGTCCATCAGCCAAATCCTCCCCCCTCTTTTTTGCTCTCTCCCCCTCTGCTTTCTCTCTCTCTCTCTCTCTCTCTCTCTCTCTCTCTCTCTCTCTCTCTCTCTCTCTGCCTGTGACCATGAATTTCTCAGCCAGACCTGCCGAGGATAGTCACCAGGTTTATCTATCTATGTATGTATGTAGATTTGTCCATTGAACGGCTACTGGGTGCTTCCAGAAACCAGATACCAGGGACCCCAAGCGTCTGTGAGTGATAATGAGCTGGGCAGTAAGTTCACAATAGGGGCCTTGCAATCACGGGGGCCCTTTGCGAAAACAAAGACGCTAGGCAAAGAAATCTGTACCGATATCCAATCACAGCTCGGTCCTAGACTCACTGAGCCAGTGAGCGACAAGAACACCCCATGCATAAGGGGCGTAGTTATGCCACCCGCTATCGCCGTGTCGATGGCGCGAAGCCTGTAATAAGAGAAAGACGCGGCGTTAGAACCACCAGAATCGGGGATAAGATGTCCCCGTGTGTTTCTTTCTCTAGGGGGATAAAATCTTTTTATCCTTTATGGCGCTCTTGTTTTTGGGTGAGGATAGATATTTGGAGGAATGATCTTGTTTAGACCAGATTATTCTCTCGTTTTGTTTAGATCTCCTTTAGCCTAGCCTGAAATTTTGAGTTAAAAATTATTTCTAGTCTTGCTTAGCATGAACTGCAATATTGCACCGTACACTGTTTATTTTATCACTAAAATCTTCGTTTTTTTTTCGTTTTGTAAAAATCTCACTTTTTTCCATTCTTTTCCCCCACCTCTTGTAACACAATCAAATCAGAACGATACTCGTTTAGCATTGTGCCATCGCCTCACTCAGTATCATTGGTAACTGTCATTTTTTTTAAATATATAAATTATATATATCAATGGTAAGCATTACCTTAACCTTAAATAGGAAGTTGTGAAATTTTAAAAATTCCTTACGCAAGAGAGCTAGTTAAGATTATTTGGGAAACTATGGGGTGTTAATTTTTTTTCTTTTATAAAATATACACAAAGAAAGAGGAATAATCCCAGCCTAACTTGAAATAGTGCCACTAAATTCCGCTCTCCTTTTGTCAAACAAATTTAATGGGGGAAAAAATAAAAACATAACTGTTTTAACCGAATATCCAAACTTCTCTAGCTTGATTACAAGCGGCTGGACTGGTTCCGGAGAATCCCAATTGAGCGGGACAGTGCCAGCCTTGGTAATAAAATCATTCATGGTGTGGTGTTTGTGTGTGTTAACATTCTTAAAGCTACCAAGTTAAAAAAAAAAAAGTCTTTAAACCCTAAACTAGCATGTGCTCTTTTGTTTTTATGCTACATTTTATGCTACTTTTGTATTATGTTTTATGTTTAACTGGTTTTCGATGCGGAAAAAAATAGGTGTTGATGTTTTATAATCACGATATGCTTGCCTTGATATAACTTGTTCAAAGGCTTTTCTATCAACCCAAGAGACAAGGAAAAAAATAACAAGAAATATAATTTGATAACAGCATTTACATTTCCCAGCGCATCACCTCTGCCAAAATCTTGTACGTTCTTGGTAGCATTCATCTGCATTTATGTTTGTTTTTCTCTTTACCATACACTCGCCCCACGTAGAAGTACACTGTTCACCCAAATCTCCTCTCTTTCTCTCTCTCTCTATATATATATTTATCTCTCTCTCTCTCTCTCTCTCTCTCTCTCTCTCTCTCTCTTGTGTCTCTGTTTCCGCCTCTGCATGTCTGTCTGTCTGTCTGTCTCTCTCTCTCTCTCTCTCTCTCTCTCTCTCTCTCTCTCTCTCTCTCTCTCTCTCTCTCTCTCTTTCTTCGAGTTTACCATGCCTTACTTCTTTAGCTTTATTTCTTTATGTTCTCCTATCCAGACCCACATGTTCTTGGGTTTCATTTATTCAGAAATATAGAAACAATAGGGACATAGTGATTTAAACGCCATCAATATTTTCGACCTTGGGTCGTATTTCTTGCTTCACACTGTTTTTTTTTTCCAGCTCTGTAAAATACCTGCATTAAGGTCACTGACCATCTATTTTCAAACTTTTAGCACCCCTTACTCAAAGTAGAGTGCAGTCTGCCTGACTTGTGAGACGTTAGATCAGATGTTTAAATCCATGTTGTTTTCTCGGCGATACCATTTAGTGGATTGTCAATCTCCTGTAGTAAAAGTACATGTAATAAGGAAATAATTCTGTACATGGGAAACCTTACCCAAAAAGTCGATACAGTGAGTTAGCTGGAGACATTATAACTACATTAGGTTCTGTCCACCAGATCATTACAATAGGGAGAGCCGAATGTTGTTTTCCCTATCGGTTTGTATGACTGTTGACTAAAGCTTTCGGGGTAAAAGAGTATGTTTACATTGTTGTGCTAAAGGTTTGGGGTTCTGATTCCACTCTCTCTCTCTCTCTCTCTCTCTCTCTCTCTCTCTCTCTCTCTTTCTCTCCCTCTCCGTGAGTGTGTGTCGCTTTCACCCTCTTTCTGTGTCTTTCTCCCTCTTCTCTCTCTCTCTCTCTCTCTCTCTCTCTCTCTCTCTCTTTTTTTCTTTCTCCCTAGCTCACTCTATTTTCAAGTGAATGCCAGCCAGCGAAATTTAAAATAAGAAATTCTACCACACATGCATATTGATTTTCATTTTTACACTATCTCCCTCCTAAATCTTCCCTCACTCTGCGTGAATTCCTGCACGATCTCACCTTCTTCTTTCTCTGTAATTTCTTCTGATTTTGCGTCAATTTGCTGGGCAAAAGAAAATATTGTTGTTTTTTTTACTTGTGACCATGAACATTATGTCCACAATCTACAATTATTGATTTTTTCACCGAATAGCAAAGATCACCTACCATTGTATCATGCCTGCTTTCATTTATTTAATTTTGTATGTTTTTTTAATGGTTTATTATTTTACAATTGACAGATGTAGCTTTTCAGTTTTAGCCAATCGTGACTTTAATGTTTAAACTTCTTTCATTAAAAATTGGAAAACATTCAGCATCCTTATTTGGAAACACAAAGTCACGATGTTTCTTTTATGGGTTCTGCGATTTCTTCTTCTTCTTCTTCTTCTTCTTCTTCTTCTTCTTCTTCTTCTTCTTCTTCTTCTTCTTCTTCTTCTTCTTCTTCTTCTTCTTCTTCTTCTTCTTCTTCTTCTTCTTCTGTATCTTTGCTAAAATTCTACTTTTATTTAAAATTATGAACAGGTTTGATAACATCTTTGATTCAGAGGCGCATCCATATTTGGGTAATTTAAAATATTATTGTATGTGTTCATTTTTTTTTCTTTCCTTTTTCCTTTTCAACTTTCAAATTATATTCAATTCAAACTATTTTAAAGGAATTTTTATGAGACAGTTTTCGTTGCTATCCTGTAATGTTCTGTTTATCATGGCCCTTCTTAAGATTGTGCTCTTATCTTTATCAAAACACATTTGCTTTATTCATTTTGCATTCGACAATAAAGAGGGAGTAAAACATTTTTGTATAACACAAGCTACAAGAAAGGAGTCTTTGATGAAAAAGGTGTTCCCTATAATCCAGACTTAGAGCGCAGGGCTATAAATTGTTGGAAACAACTCAATTACGTATCTTTAGACTGTGTAAAATTCATTTATATCTGAGAGTTTTGTCTTCTTACACCACTTGTTATTTTACCTCTCACGCGTTTACTGATGTTCGTTTATTTCCTGCCCTTCTCTACAACTTTCGACTCTTTCCACATTGGACGTCATCTTTGAACTAAGCTCAATTGTTGTTTTTTTTCTCTTTTAAAAGCAGTTTTCCCTAAGAAGGATTTTAGAAATAAATGAATGTGCCGCCTTCTTAGGTATCATCATGCGCTTAGTCCTCTCAGCACGTCTCGGAAGGAAAACTCCGTCTACAAGTGTGTGTTTGGACTTTTTAATCTTTTAGTTTTCGAAATCGATCTAAAAATTTAGGGTGGATAATATGGCTTCCGTCAGCATTCATTTTTGCGGACGCGTTACTTACTCGTATTTTGTCCGTAAAGTTAACCTCAGAATCTTAGAAGGAATAATTACAATACTATTACCTCTATCTCTCTCTCTCTCTCTCTCTCTCTCTCTCTCTCTCTCTCTCTCTCTCTCTCTCTCTCTTTGTCTGTCTGTCTGTCTCTACTCTCTGTCTCTTCCCCAGCTCCCTCCTCCATCTCTATCTCCTTAGGCAAACATGACTTTCGGTCTTGATCCCTTGCTCTAATTTTATCTTCCGTTTTCTTTTCGATTCTTGCCGCCCGTCAAAGACATCATTAGGAGATAATATCCTCTCTGTCCTTGTAGCGGCAGCAATCGATTGTCGCGGGTCCACGCTCGCCCGAGGCACGAGTTTCACGACGCTCCTGGGCTATTATAAACCCAATCAGGTTTTTCGCACTGGCCTTTCAAGACGACTGTAGACTCCCGTTGAACTAAATAACCAGGAATATCGAAGCCGCGGGCATGTTCATGTTTCTATTATCAACAGTGGAACCATTTCTAGAGATAAAAACATCCGATGTTTCCCCACCACCATGATAATGCCTGCGCAGTGGTCGAAGGGTAGGGCGAGCGGTTTGTTATCAGGAAGGTTGCTATGGCTGCCGCTATTGTTTGTACCAGTTGGGTGAGCGTCAGTGAAATGTGATCTGCATAGTCCTAGGTATCCCGCTCTGGGACCCGTCGCCGTATGGATTGTTCTTGATACTTATGAGACGGTAAACTAGAAGACATCTTCGCTTTCTCCGACTGAACATTTATAGCTCCGTGCTGGGTGCTCGAGATAGCTCAGTAGCTTAGACTATTGACCAGCGATAAAGAGGTCTGAGCTTTGCAGCTTGCGCCTCACCAAGGTCGTATCTTTATTGGGTTTTCAAACAAAACAAACAAACACCAACATCAAATACGTTTTACTCACGAGAAATTATTTCTTCCATGATATAAGATTATCATAAGTTACAATAATTATATGAGTTCCGAAAATGCAATACCGCACGCTTTCCCCACATTTCAACACCTTAGCTTATACAGAATATCAAATACTTTTCCCTTTTACCTAATTAAAGAAAACAACAACCACATGAACGCTCAACAAGAGAAACGGAATCAAGACCGGGCCTCGTATCGACTGGAATCCTAACAATGAAATAATAATACTCTTTGAAACGATGCTCAACAGTTTAATCAACGGTATTCTGTTAAAAATGTATTCATCGCATATCGTCAGTGTATGTTTCTAACAATCGAAGTCCGTTTTCGAAAACGTTACAGGAGAGCGAAAAAACTTTAACAAAGATCACCTAAACACGTTTAGGGGTAGATAAATGCACACCATGTATACAAATAGTATGGGTATCTGTAGATCATATTTTTGTCGTTCTATTCATCCATTACTGTAAAAAAATAGATTTATACATGGGAATCCGCTATGTTGAATTTCGAAACGTCTATCTCGGTTAGCCGTTGCGCACTGTTAGGGTGGCTTTAGTCGTTTAGAATATTCCGATACATGTACGTTGAAAGCGCGCTGCTTAACTGTGGTAAATAATACGTTACTTGTTCATTACCAAACACTTTAAACAATTGTAGAATTTCAAGGAAGAGTAAATTAACTTGAATACACACACGCCTTTTGTATACCAATGATATAAACTTAAACATGGGATGTTATCCGCATGGTAGTGGTGAGTTCTTGTTTTGACGGATCTTATCATCTCGTGCCCACTTCGACTCCATCTCGCGAGCATTGTACTCGTCCTCTCCAATACTCCCTCCTTGGAATAAATATCTTGTTGTCTTTGCTGTCTGGTGTAAAAGAAATATTATTTTCACCACACCTTTGCACGTCCTATTTTACTACTGTCCGAACGCCAAAGTTTTGAGTGCTGATATGAACTGTTGGAATTATTTTCTAAGATACAATAAAAGTAATATCTATCCACACCATTACTAATGTCTAAGGGGGGGCGCGGTGGCCCAGGGGTAGAACATCGGCTTCCGACGCAAAAGGTCCCGAGTTCGAACCCTGGCTGTTGCAATCCCTACTGGTTGGGTCGGTGTCAGTATAATGTGACCGGCTGAGACAGGAGTCATGGTATCCCCACCCTGTCTCGTGTGTGGCAGCACATAAAATTGTCAGACGTCCGTCTTGGGGCCCGTCCACGATATAGCCTATAAGTTGCTGACGTTGGACGTTAAAACCCAACCAACCAACCAACCAACCAACTAATGTCTAAAATATTTCACGACCCGCCTATTTGGTCTGCGCTTCTGACAATCATTCTCTTTTCTTTTCTCCCTGTCTCCCATAGTCTCTCTTCTTCTCCCCTCCCTCAACCTTCTCTCCATTCTCCTGCTCCGTATACCACCGCTACTGCTTTTTCTTCTTTTTCATTCACATCATCTTTTTCTTCTCATCATCATCATCATCATCATCATCATCATCATCATCATCATCATCATCATCATCATCATCATCATCATCATCATCATCATCATCTTCTTCTTCTTCTTCTTCATCTTCTTCTTCTTCTTCTTCTTCTTCTTCTTCTTCTTCTTCTTCTTCTTCTTCTTCTTCTTCTTCTTCTTCTTCTTCTTCTTCTTCTTCTTCTTCTTCTTCTTCTTCTTCTTCTTCTTTTCTTCTGGGGGGCGCGGTGGCCTTGAGGTAGAACATCGGCTTCGGAGTTCGAGCCCTGGCGATTTCGCTCCCTACTGGTTGGGTCGGTGTCAGTTTAATGTGAACGGTTGAGACAGGAGTCATGGCATCCCCTGTCTCGCGTGTCTCAACAAATACATTTGTCAGACGTAAGTCATGGGTCCCGTCCACAATATAGTCTAAATAGTGCTGAAGTTGGACGTTAAACCAACTCAACAGCATCTTCTTGTTCTTCTTCTGCAGCTTGGAGCAGCTAAAATCAAGATAGCCGTTTAGAATGTTACATCTCACCAACTTATAATAGCTGGTCAGAACAATTGTATGAAACATCGGTTTCTATAGTTCAAATGAAATTTCAGCTTGCATTAGAATGTCGACAAAGTTATTTTAAAATTATTTATGAAAACAGTGTGGCGCCATAATTTGAGTTTGACGGTTAGAAGCACACAATGGCGATATACTTTAAGCAGCCTCGCCCTGGCTATCTTCTTAAGACCTCACCACTTAATCTAAGAATCTATACTGTAGTGATCTTTATTGGAACAAAATATTTTAAAACCCCTCAAAACATTTGATGAATATTGGACGTTATTCATTAACATTTTTTCTTAGACTATCTTTCCTTATGTATGTGTCTCCTCTCTCTTTCTCTCTCTCTCTCTCTCTCTCTCTCACACTCTCTTTCTCTCTCTCTCTCTCTCACTCTCTATTTCTCTCCTTGACTCACATTACCTCCATCTCCGTTTATCTTTGTAACTTTGACTCCCCTCAGCCGCCCCCTTAATCTATCCTTTTTAATCTGCGCCAATCTTGTCCGTATTCGTGGCAAACTCTTAAAAAAAAGAAAAAAATATATTAATAAAGATGAACGCGACTGAGACGAAATGCTATCCATTCATCCTTATTTCTGCAATGGAAAGATGTGTCTGTTCTCAACGCGATCTTGTCTCCCTAACCAGGAAAGATGTCTTTTTTTCTCTGGGTTAATTCCAGCTCACCAGGCCGCTGTATTGGTGAGGTGCGGACTGATGATATTCGATCTCTGTCTGTCTGTCCGCCTCTTTGTCTGTCTCCTCCCCCTCCCCCCATCTCTCTCTCTCTCTCTCTCTCTCTCTCTCTCTCTCTCTCTCTCTTCATCTACCTCACCATCAATTTAACTTTATATGTCTCTCTTCCACCCACCCACCTCTCTCTCCCTTTTTCCATCTGTCTGTGTCTGAGAGTCAAATCTCATGGACATGAGCGCTTTTTTTCTGCTGACACTATCTGTTCCTCGTCCGAATCTCTTATTTTGAAAATTTTCTTTCAAACATCACATAAATAGGTTATCCTTTTTGTTTAAAACAACTCTCTCTCTCTTTCTCTCTCTCTCTCATTCACACACACACAGAGGAAAGAAAACTTAGATGTGTAAAAAAAACAGCAAAAAACAGGAAGACCCAAAGTGGTTGTTTTCGATGTTTTAGGAGCCCCGGACGCTTTGAAGTTTGTTGGCAATGAGTACTTACCCAAAAGGAATCTTGTGAGATTTTTGTAGGCTTAAAAAAAAAATATCCAGTTTTTCTAATCTTGTTCCAGAAGAGGGAGGCTGAAAACAATCTTTAAGAGCCTCCAGGCGAAGGCAAAAGGAATTAAGAAATAAGAGTGTGTTCTGGAAGGCATCGATAGGATTCACCCAATGACGGTAAACTGATTGAGACATGGAGAGAGAGAGAGAGAGAGAGAGAGAGAGAGAGAGAGAGAGAGAGAGAGAGAGAGGGAGAGAGAGAGAGAGAGAGGCAGAGAAAAGAAAAAGAGATGACGATAGGAAAAGAGTTGAACCTTAACTAGCAAGTCAAAAAATGTTCATTTCTTTTTTTTTTCCCATTATAGATGGCTATTAAATACGACAAAATATACTGTAGAACTGTAACACTAAAGGACGAATCCACTGTTAATCACAATTGTTACATTTTACCTTCTTCCTAATGGGATTCACCACTCGTTAAAACAATAGACTGACCGTTTTAAAGAAATCTGCTCACACATTTTAACACTTTTTTTTCTTAGCACCACACCCTATGCAGGATATAGCCCTCCCTGTCAGATCTCCCTTTCTTACTTTGCTGTGCTTCTCTACTCCATATTATTCCTGTCTGCTGAACAATAGCATCGCGTCATCTCAATTTCTGACTTTCTCATCAGTCTCTTCCCATTCCGTGGCTGGCATTGGGTTTTCAATGGCGTTGTAATTGTCTTCAAATTGCTTCTCAAAGCATATTAACATCTCCAACAAGATTCATGAAATGAATCAGACAAGCACTATAAAACTATGTCAACGACTTAAACACTTAGGAATACAACAATGAAGGTCTTGATTTCCTTTTTCTTTTAGAGTTAACATTGAAATGTATTAAGTGACTTATTCATGAAAAATTAATTTCTTTTTTTTTTACTTTGATTGGTTACAGTTATGTCGATTTTGATCTAGCTTTGGCCATTCGATCCGATGCAACTCTGTAACAATGCATACGCTGTTTGCTTTAAATTTCACGTGTATTGGTTTCTTCCGCGCTGTGTATAATGGATCGATTGTATGAACTACATCTATGCTTTCTTGGTATTTCCTTTTCTTTGGTTTAGCTTTTTCTGTGGGTGTATATCTGTCTGTCTGTCTGTCTGTTTATAAATCTCTCAGTTTGTCCCTTTTTTCTCTCTTTATCCCCATCTCTCTATGTTTCCTTCTCTCTCTCTCTCTCTCTCTCTCTCTCTCTCTCTCTCTCTCTTTTACCCTTCTCTGTCCCTTTCATTTTATCAACTAAAGGGGGCGGGGCGGTGGTCCTGGAGCAGAATATAAGCTTCCGATACAAAAGGTCTGTAGTTCATGTCCTGACGAATTCGCACTCTACTGATTGGGGCGTTGTCAGTTTAATGTGGCCGACTGAGACAGGAGTCATGGTATCCCCGCCCTGTCTAGTGTGTATACATTTGTCAGACGTCAGTCTTGGGGCCCGTCCATAGTTCTGATGATCGACGTTAAACCAGCTCAGCTACTACAACTATATCAACTAAAGGATTTTTTTTTACTTTGCTGTCCATTTTCTTCCCGTTTGACGCTCTTGTCATTCGATTTCGCTATTTCCCTCTCGACAAATTTTTTTTGGATTTAAGTTGTTTTCCACAAGCTGTCTCCTTTTCAACTTAACATGTTGTCCTGTAAAAATGTTTACATTTTGATCAATAAATTCTTCTCCCCGTATCTAAATGATTTTCTCCCTTCTTCAATATCTGTCCTCATCGTCTCTAAATATCTCTCTTAAAGTGTCTACGCCTGTGCTTGTCTGCGCATCTCCCTCCAACTCGTCCCCCTCCCTCTCTCCCTCCTTCCATCTCTCTTACTCTCTCTCTCCCGTCATCTCCCTCTCAGTCTCTCTCTCCCTCCATATCTCTCTATCTCTCTGTCTTTCTTTTGTCTCTCTCTCTATTCTTTCTCTTGTTTCACATTCATTTGTAATTTCGGGTAATATTTTTTTTTACCGAGATTCCTTTTGAAGATCTGTCGTGAAAGACAGGCAAGAACAAACGGTGGGCTTTTTTTTTTAAAGCAGATGAAAAAAATGTCTTTACAATTGAAACAATCTAAAAAATTAGTTCAATTAAGCCATCGCACTGTAAGAAACATAGCGACGTTGGAAAATAGAAAATAGAGCTGAATCGCTCACCCTCACGACTCACCGTTCTATCTATCGATGGCAGTGAGACGTGTCGCTTGTACCGCCACGCAAACGTTAAGACGTACAATCAATACAAATTGAGGTTTATGCACTGCGGTTTGCATGACGCACGTTGCGCTTGAGGACGCTCGATAAGTGTCGATGTTTTATGGTGTTCTAACCTTGTAACCTTGACGTTAGTCTGTCTCCTCATTTCCCTTCCATAACCTCTTCCACTGATTATACACTTAGATGGATGCCTAGGAGATACTGCTCTGGCGACCTTATCAGAGGGTGCATGAGTCGAGAGAGAGATAGATAGATAGATAGAGAGAGAGAGAGAGAGAGAGAGAGAGAGAGAGAGAGAGAGAGTATATCAGGGGAACATTGACGGCTGGTTGAGCGATTTGTCCAGGATGAACAGGTGGCTCAGTTTACCTTTGGCGTGGTTGTTTGATCTGAGTGTGTGCATGAGGAAATAGATAGAGAGAGAGAGAGAGAGAGAGGGAGAGAGAGAGAGAGAGAGGGAGATAGAGAGAAGAGAGAGATGCATCAAAGAGGAAATGAGGGAGTGCGAGAGAAAGAGCTATTGATAAAGAGTGAGCAAGAGAAAGGGGAAATGAGAGAGAGAGAGAGAGAGAGAGAGAGAGAGAGAGAGAGAGAGAGAGAGAGAGAGGGGGGGGGAGAGAAGTCTGAGGAATGTTACTTTGTTCTCGTGCATAATTCTACGTCAAAATTAAGTAACAGAATGATCTGGTAAAATCTATAGTATTTAGCAGAAAAAAAGATAAATATAAAGGCTGAGGCCTCATTGGTTTTTCAACTCGATATAAATTATCGAAGGTATACAATACATGCACAATGTACATTCTTTTTGTGGCAACATCTTTTCCTCGCGTTAGGATGTCCTTCATGGTTTGCCTTTGTATAAAACTATGAGTGAGGCTCTTCGACCTTTAAGCAGCACTTTTGATCATTTATATTTTTTTTTTTCGTTTTTCATAAGATTCCTTTTAATGCGTTTATATTTTCACCACTTCAATATGTTAAATCGGATATAATGTGTAAACCCTTCTATGTGTCACGCTAATACAATTTACTTGTTAATCATTTACTTGTTTATCTCTTCAAGCAAATTCGTATAATATTATAATTGAACAAATCCAATAGTGTAAGTCCTCTTTGAATGGTTTAGATCACACGACACTAGTGTCATGGTTTGGTCAGTGTTTTAAGGATGTTGCTTGTATATCAAACAATCTTGTCGTGGTTTATATTTGACACTGTTTGGAAATGCGGACCGTGATTAAGACGCTCGCAACCAACAGCTTTAGGGCATACAATTCCTGGTAACTAATAAATGTTGTTGTTGTTGTCGTTGGTGTTGTTGGCTCTATTGTATAAAGGATGTACAAAACACACTGCGTATTTCCTAAAACGATAATTAAAATAAAGCAGGCGTATAGCATCTACAGCAAAAGCTAGGTGACGTCAAACTCCAAAGAGAGATAGACACATAGACAGGAGAGAGAGAGAGAGAGAGAGAGAGAGAGAGACAGACAGACAGACAGACAGACAGACAGACAGACAGACAGACAGACAGACAGAGAGACAGAGACAGTAAACTGAGCACACTAACACTGCCGTATTAAATTTTCAGTCTGACCGGTTAATCCTATCCAAAGCACAGGTGACAATTTTCCGCAGGTGCAGCAGATGACACTACGCGTAGGCCGTAGCAAGAAGTCGAATCTGGAGATTTGCTTGCTATAATAACAGTGGGGTAGAATTAGCGACAACTTGGGTGAAACACTCAAATTATAAATCTTTGAACATTGTTACAAGTGATCAGCCAGAATTATGCCTGAATATACTACTCGAAAATCGATAAACGATACGTCTTCTAGTCTCAAGACTAACGTCTGACATATTTTTCCCGCAGCGCAAGAAAACCAGCACCTATGTCTTAGTCAGTTATAATGAACTGACACTAAACATGGGTGATCAAACCCAGAATGTCCTACCGATAGAGATTAAACAAACACCTGAAATATACATATAAAACATGTTAAAAAATTAATGAGAATTTCAACGAGCACATTATCTTTTATAAAAGTTTACATCTTTTTACTCTTGCTTCTCAATTGAGGCTCTCTCTTTCATAGCACTACTATTGAGATCTTCAAATACTATGTAGGGGTAACGTTGTAAGACGAAAAAGGACTAACATATTTTTTTAATAAAATTAAACATGAAAAATGACAATGCGCCATTCACATAAGCTCTCTTTACCTCTATAAAATAATATATAATTATTATGTGTAGCCTATAATTCAACTAAGTATTGTACGGGTCTTTTGAACCTAAATGTCGCCTCTGCCACACAACGCAGCAAAACAGATGTTGCAGGTTCCACCTGACTTCACCGATTACCTTTTTTCCTTTCAACGGCATGGCATGAGCAGAACTTACGATAAATCACAGTAGGGTGTAAAGTGGACAGAGCTAAAAATAAACTCTAGAACAAAGAGATAACGCAGCGATCAGCTTGTATTGGAGAATTCATTTCCGCCTTGATCAGCGAGTGTCATCCTGACGATTAATGGACTTGGTTTTAATCAAGGGTGTCTAAAATAAAATAAATAGTCTAGTCAGTTTTTCGATTATCCCTTGAGAGTTAATTCAGTCATCAACAGCAACCTTATTGACGAGTTATGTAAGATATCCATCAGCAATGTTTTCCAAAAATGTTTTTATTTTTGTCAATTATCATTTCATAATGATGCAATTAATGTATAAATCGTATATATAAAAGTTATGAGCAAAATAATGGAAAAAAAATAACCTCGGTCTTCCTAGCGTATAGATAATTGACCTTTGAATGAAAACTCATTTAAATGATTCATAAAACCAGTACAAGCCAGAGAAAGAGCAATCGAATTAGATATACATATATCCATTTCCTAAAGAAAGTCTTAGTTTTGAAATTCGGGTAACTGCGGCAAAAAAAAGAAAGAATGAAAAAAAGGAGTTGTTGGAGTTGACCCATCGAGGGTGTATCCTGTACTGTTGGTGTTAGGGTTAGTTTATCTAGGGTGCTCCTGAATCTTGGGACCAGTGAGAGACCCAAGGGCTCATTCAATCAATTAAAAGCTCAAGTGGGACCTCAAGTCGCAGACAAGTCGATTGAAGGCTGATTGATTTGGTCAGACCTAAGATGTCCAAAGAAAAACCCTCCTAACTTACCATAATTATCACCACCGCATGCCGTATTATTTACTAAATACTCATTCTATTCAACGCCACCATCCATGTTTTCTCTGTCATTTTTTTCTAAATGAACGTCCATATAATCATCTTTATTTTAGATTGGAAAGAAACAGGCACAACAGTGGATGCTAATCCTAGAAAATTTCAAAGAAAATAAGTGCGCTTATTATCTTGGCACGCTATGTGAAAAACGGAGGGGAAAAAACAATGTTAATATAGCTATATAGATAGATAAACTGATAGAAATAGATAAATTAAGATGCCAATTCCAAATGAGACAATAGATATATCGGGAAACAATCAAGAGAGAAGGTAGAGAGGGAGGGGAGGGGAGGGGAGGGAGATAGACAGATAGAGAGAGAGAGAGATAGAGAGTTAGCTTAGGTGCAAATTCGTCGCTCTTTTTCCTTTTATGGAAGGTGACCCACCTGCCACAGATTTTGTTATTTACCTTTCAAACACAACAATTTAACGCTATCCCCACCCCCTCTATTTTGAAAGGCTCTTTTCATGTTTCGTACACCTATTTCTAATCTACCACGCAGGGCATGTCATTCTCGGTGTTTTTTTTTTCCTGCTGTTTTTTAATCGATGGTAATGATGCAATTAGATGCATGTAAATGCTTTTAAAAGTCATCTCATAATAAAATTATATGATAATCGTAACTAATTAAAAGCAGTACTAAGACCCGAGTTGTGTGGGCAGTATAGTTTTAAAACATCTGTCACACCATTTCTTGTTTGCCTTCGCTTTTCCCACTGCCAACCAATGTGGCGAAGCAGTATTTTTTTTAGCGGAAAAATAATATTGTTTTACAAAAAAATGGAGTTTGTATAAATGCAAAAATTTTCCGGTTTTCCAAATGCAGGCAACAAATTTAAAGAAAGTATTAAAAAAATATCTACGCAATGTGATTGCATCACACAATATTTTTCAGCGTTTCTTCGTGTCAATTATAAGAAAGAAGAATATGTTTAAATCAATCGATTCCATCATATTGTTATTACATTTTAATTTGATATATTTAATTAAATATGATTTAATGCTTTTAACACAATCTTCCTTGAAAGATGAATTTTGATCCTTTCATCGCATCTGTATTTTCTAAGTATTCCAATTTCAAATAACGAAGAACATAAAAAATACAGAAACACCAACAACAAAAATTGTATGTATGGATATAAAGGGGATTCCTTTTTCATTTGGTCGATTGTTCGTTTTTTTACTCATTTTGTTAATTTCAAATTGGATGGTTCAATTTCATGTAATTGGATTTCTGTTTTCAAGAGACCTTAAGATTTTCCGTTCTATTAACTAAATCAACTGTAGCAGCCGCCAAAGGGAAGCAGATAAATCAAAATCTCATCAAATCTCCTGAGAATCGGATTAAAACATTGAGAAATGCATTTTATTATTTTTTTTAAAGGGAAAATAAAAATAAAATAACGTTCAAGGAGGACGTTTTCGTTCTGTTACAAAACATGTTGCAATTACGATCATAAAACACTTTACAAAGAAAGCTTTTTACATAAATAATTAACTTAAAAAGTCTGCAAGATCACTGCAAAGCCGCGATATTAAAGTTTATTATTTTGCAACCAACAGACGAGATGAATACAAAAACAAAACATTTCTCAAAGATGATAGTATTATGTAAAAAAGCATCGCTGCGGGCTTTTAATGGCATTCCATTTTTTAATGACTTATTTGCCTTTCGCATCCTGGTCATCAGATCGGGACGCCTCAGCAATCTCTGCAATGTGCTTGATGAATGATCTCCATTGATCACGTTCCTGTGCTAGTGAACGTATGTGGTTCAAGTCTTGAGTCGTTTTCAGTGAAAGATTGTGGGTGCGTGATAGGTCTTTGTTGAGGATCACTGGTAGGGTTGTAGTTGGTCGAAGCGGGTGAAGTATAACTCCATGGCCTTGTTCGCTGGTATATCTTTATCTCTGCGTAAAATATGGCCGAATAGGCGCCAACGGCTTTCTACTATGTGGGTGCATAAAGGTTTTTCGTTGCATTTTTTGTATAGCGATTTGTTGGAAATTTTTATAGGGTAGTGGATGTTTAGGACTTTTCGTAGTTGTTTCCGGTGGAAAGCGTCAATTTTGTTCAGTTCGGTCTGTGTCAGTGCCCATGTTGCACAATTACTTACTGAAAATTACTCCAAAGTAGGGAAATACCAGGTTGCACAATTACTCCAATCAATTACTTACTGAAAATTAAATGTACGCCATATTTCACATGTGTTTCCGAAAAACTAAGCCACTTTTGCCATTCGTTCTATCATTACTCTTACAAGTTATAACATCAAGGCCGGCCTGCCTCTCCTCCTCTCTTCCAAACCCAGTGGCAGCTGATGAGCTATCTAAAAGTTATCATCCAACATCTCTCGTTTAAACTTCATAAGAACAAAGGCGTAATATCTGTTGTTTTTTTTACGTCCCCTGGTTTCCTCGCACAATCCTTAGAAACGAGAGAAATAGCTGAGATCCAAACCCGGGGCCTCGTGCATGTCAGTCCTAAGCACTACCACCAAAACTACCTGAATCTCTTACTCCACAAACAATCATTGATTGAATAACTGATGTTACAGATGATCGATCTCTTTAAACATATATCCATTACCATATTGCAGAAGAATTAAAACCATGGGGTCGTAAGTACAACGTTGTTATAAGCATATGACTCGTTGTTAGATATGCGAATAAGACGACTGTCGAGTGTCGACGTGTATACAATTACCAACACGTTATACTTACGACTGATGGCGGTGAAAGAACTTCAGACGGATTGGTCAAAAGATACAACTGTTGCGCATCATTCAACCCAAAGTAGGGAAATGGATTAATTATATAAAAACGTATGTGGATGCGATGAAAGGGTATAGAGGCAAACGGCGCAAGCTCTGCTTCATTGCGGGTTTTTGCATGTATTGGTATAGTAGTATTAATGAGAAAATACTTTCCTCTTTCTCACTCTCTCACTATGTGTCTCTCTCTTACCGTCTCTGTCTCTCTCTTCTTTTTCTGCGTTTTGTTCCCCTTTTTTGGGGGTCACATGACTGTGATGATAAAACTTGTATGCACAATGGTTATGTTTATGGTACGACAGGATATGGAATAGGGGATTTACCTGTAGTAGAATGATATAATCTTGTATATATTGGCTCGATTTTTTTTCTTCTTCCAGGGTGAATATATCGATGTTACTGTGTATTTTCTTCTTCTTTCAGGGTGAATATATCGATGTTACTCTTGGGGCAGCATTTGGGATCAGCACCATGGCAGGTATGTGCATTGGTATTCTTTTTAAATCCTCTATTATTTCTGTCCTCCTATGTAAATAGGTTGATTTATGAATTGTATTTTTGTTACATACAGCTCATTAAAAAACGGTACCCCTTAGCTGTTTTCTCGCGGAACTTCGTTGGGTCCGTTGGTTGTTTTTCTTTATTGGTCAAAGGCGAAAATGTTCTCTATGTTAGATACTCCATTGTTGTTTAATAAGCTGTCTGTCCATAACTTTACGCTCTAGATTGTTGAATTATTTACCTCTATATAACATTGCGTCAATTCTTATCTGTGTCTCATGGACTAGCCTTACTAACAATGTCCAAGACTTGGCATTTTCACCACACTCTTTCTCTCATTCCGGTGACTAAAATGCACATAAATGTTCAAGCCATCCTATTGTTTTGTAGAAGTATCTTTTCTTTTAACCCTTAACTGATTATCCATTTTATATTATAATATCGCTGTATTGTTTCTAAACCTTTTTTACTGTGAGGAGCAAGCTTTATGACTTGAACCGTTGTAATTAGAATCTATTAATATGAATCAAGGCACCCAACTTAAGAATAAATAAGTAACAATCCCTTGATCGTATCCTTAAAATACACAAACAAAAACAAACAAAAAACACTCACACCTCAATCTAAATTACAATTTACATACATCATGTGGATTTGGACATTCTGGTTTTCAACAGCCAGTTAAGAACTTTTTAGTACATTTGTGTTTTAACGGCTTGACTGACATTAATCGCTCATAGATGATGAAGATGGAGTTTTGTTATCATTGAGTGCATTTATCGTTCATTGCTTCAAGAATCATAAGCGCACATACACTCAATAAAAATTGTTGTAGCTGAAAAAAAAATGTGTACCAGTAACTAAAGTTAAAGATCGTTCAAATGATGAAGCCAAGAAGATTGTGTCTCTCGCAGTGTGATAAACCTGCTACAGTGTATAATAATAATTGTTTATAAATTGATTACAAAATATTTATCAAAGATTTAGGTTGTTCGTGCTTGGATAAAATGGATGGCAAAGGCTATACCCAAGTCTCTCTTTCTCTCTCTCTCTCTCTCTCTCTCTCTCTCTCTCTCTCTCTCTCTCTCTCTCTCTCTCTCTCTCTCTCTCTCTCTCTCTCTCTCTCTCTTGGAAGACGAAATGCCTTGCAACCATCATTTTAAAATTATACATTGTATGTTTTCAGGATTTGAGATTTTCTCTAAATTTCAAAGCATGTTAACAACTATATATATACACTCGTATATATTTTTAAGGCAGGTGTCCTATTTTTACCTGTAGACCCACATTCACCACGCTGTTACATTGGTTTCTTGACACCACCTCTACCAAAGTTCATCACATGCACAGCACAGAAACAGTTTTAGCCTTTTTATTCTTTGCCAATAATTATATAGTTCAAAAGCCTTCTTACCGTGAAAACAGGTTTCATAGCACTAACCGGTGGAATGATATTTTGTTAAGTTCGACCAAAGCACATAATACCCAAATAAGAAGCGTTCTTTTTTCTATACGGAAAAAGAGGCGCTAGCTCAAATTTGAACCTTGGATATCCGTTCACAGATAATTATATTAGACTAAGTTACCGACCGTAACGACCAAAGTTGCTCTCAGTAAATATCTTCTTGCAACCCTTTTAAAATTACACATTGTATTTTTTTCAGGAGTTAGGATTTTCTCTAAATTTCACAGATATATTAGAGTTACCGACGGTAACAACCAAAGTTGCTCTCAATAAATATCTTCATCAGTATAACATAGAGTCAATTCTCTTGATAAGCTTACAACAACAACAAACAACAACAAACAACAATATCAACCATAACAACAACAAAAACTATATAATAATAATAAAATAATAATTAATAACAAAATAAATAATAATAATAATAATAATAATAATAATAATAATAAATAATAATAATAATAATAATAATAATAATAATAATGATAACAACAAGAATAGTAATAGTAATGATAACATTGCAGCGGCCGCCCTAGGCAACCTGATCTCGGACGTGGGCGGGCTGGGCTCTGCTCACTACGTGGAGACCGTGGCGGCGCGCGTGGGCGTCAGGAACCCGCACCTCAGCCCCGAGCAGGTGGAGATGCGCCGGACCAAGTGGGCCTCAAACCTCGTGAGTTCCTCTCCTCACTTATTGATGATAATGGTTTCCAACACACAGATGGTGATACAGCTACTGATATTAATAACGGTATACTTAGATATTCAGAGCTCTCATTGCCTCCCCTCCCCCCTTTTTTTAAATTTCCGAGGGCGAACTGGCGCAAGTGGTAGAGGGTTTGTCTCACATTAAGGAGGCCCCTGATTCGAATCCTTGGCCCCTTGCTTAAAAGAATACATTTGTCCAACTTCGTCACCTACTGGTTTTGTTGGTGTCAGTACAGTGTGACCGACTGAGACAGGAGCTATGGTATCCCCACACTGACTCTGTGTGGCAGCGCGTAAAATTGTCAGGCCATAGTTTTGGGATTCGTCCAAAATGCAGCCCATATAGTGCTTACGTTGGGAGCTAAGCAACCCCAATTGTCTCCCCATATCTTCAGGTAATTTCTGATTTGTTGTACGTCCTTTGCATTTACCAACAGTTTTACACGGATATCGGGGTCACCTGCTGAGATTTTGAGATTTGAACAGCGAATTCCCACTTTCCCCATCCCTCCCCCCCTCCCCCAACCTCGGTCTATGAAATAGTCCGTCCGTCATGATATAATTTCCTGATAGTAATTTTTTAAAAGGAGGCTAGGATGTAAAGAGGGGCAGACTATTGGAGGGTAAGACATAGAGCGATATATTATCCATGTCACCAGGAGAATGATAAAATAGTTATTTTCCTTAATTTTATCTTTTTCAAATCCCACAAGGCAAACCTCGCCCCACGCCTTATCCATAACGCCCAGATTGAAAAGAAAATTTGCCAGATATAAAACGACATTGAAATTACCAAATCTTGTTTTCGACTGCACGCACCACCTGACCATACCATTTAGTTCCACTTTGATAGAGAAAGATGATCCGACCTGCAATAAAATGATCTCCCTCAAGATTTAATGGCGCTGTCTAGGCGTATAAAAAAACAACTGGATTTTATGTCGAGAAAATAAATATTTTAAAATGTGCAGAGGGCGAGCGAGGACGGGCCAACCTGTGTAGTTGGAAAGCTAGGACTCATTAAAAGGTGTCTTCTTTCGAATTTCGAATACAAGAATGCCATCTGGTGTTTAAGCTAACAAAGGCATTAGTGTAACAGATTCTATTATTGTGAAATCATTTCTATAATTTAGGAACTTCTCAACTAAAAAAAATGACAAATTTGATCGGCTTTTGTTGAAGTGAAGAACTTCTTCACTTGTTTGTATGATTTAATAAAATGTACAGGGGTAAAGTCTGTACAATTTTTTTAAGTAATAATTTTTCAGCTTTTCGGAAATTGCTTTTGAGTAAGGTCAAGGTCTGTTATGAATAAAAAAAAAGTGCAAAGAAAAAAATAATTACCTTTTCAATATTCATATTTTCGCTTAGTAACCTAGATATATATTTAGAAACTCCGTAAAAAATTAATGAGATGTTTTATCAATATACCAAGTTTTAGCCGAGGAAGGAAATGTTATGTGGATTGAAACCATTAAGTGTTGTTTCAAGATGCCTTTAGCTATGTGAAGGCAAAAATAAAATTATAATTAAAAAGTTTTTTTTAACCAATAATGAATATTGTGTTATTTTTAAAAATTACCACCCCCTTGCTCACAGGCTCTTGTATTTAATTGCAACTTTTTGTCTCTCCAAACTCTGTCCAGGGCAAATTCATCGGCGTGACCATAGGCTGTCTGCTCGGGATGTTTCCTTTACTTTTCTTCCCCAAAAAAAATTCTGAAGCCAAAGAAGACGAGGAGAAAGCCCAAACAACATGCGTTAAAGAAGAGAAAGTGACAGAAAAGAATTGAGAAGCTAGACCCGTTTGAGTATCATTTGGTATTGTGTTCTCATTCATGTTGTGTGAAGAGTGCATGTTCGTAATGATTTGACAATCGCCTAGCAATAATCGGGTTTAATATGACTGTGTCAAACAGCCCTTAAAATAGCAGAAGCTGTTACTGTACGCATTTAACACATTGCTTGACAGAGACAGAGATAGGTAAATAATGTTTCTTTACCTATTGACTCTCGCTAGAAAGTTACTGTTCTACATCAGGCATTTAAATTATCGGACTGATTCAGTGCAATAAATGCTCTCATTATTTGGGGTACTTTATGAGTCGTGATGTTTGTCAAACAGTTGAAAGTATATCTGACTACCGGTGGTGTGCTATGGAGCTTGGCATTTAAAATGTTTGAACACTGCTATTGCTCAGCAGTGGTTCACACAAATTACCCATTTTGTTTTAGTACCTGTAAAAGTATTTTCTTAGTAACTCAATGCTATTTACTCTTATGATTCACTGCCCTTCAATTTTCCATGCCTAATATTTGAAACCCAATGTGAATTTCAACTGAGAATTTCTAGCCTCGAGTGTATGTGTGAGTGTGTGTGTGTGTGTGAGAGAGAGAGAGAGAGAGAGAGAGAGAGAGAGAGAAGGATAGAAATAGAGAGATAGACAGAGAGAGACTGACTGAGACTCTTTCTTTTTCAAATTGAGTGCACCCTAGATTACTGTTTAGTATAATCAAGCTGAAATACTCTATATTCATTATTGATGAAATACACCATCAGTAACTTGCAAGCACAGCGATTTCTTAGTATGTTTTTTGTGCAGCCAAAGAAAATCAGATTAGTAAAGTTTTCCTGGAATCATATTTTGCTTTAAATTTTTATGGATACCCCTTTTTAGACCAGAAGTTTAGCCTTCAGTAGAATGTAGCCCCATATGTATATACTTCAGTTTAAGTTTATTTGATTATTTTAGACAATGAATCACAATGCTTAAATTTTTGTAATAATGATATCAGTGTTAGTAGCGAATATCCAAAATTTACCAGAGGCTACCTTCTACCACTTGTAGGCTACCAATTTTTTTTTTTTTTTTTTTTTTTTGATTTTGCAGCATCGTCACCTTACATTATTGTCTAAGCTAGTTGTCTTTACTCCTTTCACAAATAATCTTGCTTAAAAGGAACAAGAAACTTTGGTATTTTTGGAACAAACTCAGATGTTGTTCATGGCATTTGATATCCCCCCCCCCTCCATCCCCCATAGCCACACATACTCACCCATGCATAGGATAACGATTATGCTTAGTTAAGTTGTACTAAAAACCACTTATGACCTTTAAGTTCCCTGTTTACTTTCAGGATATGTGGACTCTTTATCTTTCAAATGTTAGACTACTACAATTAAACACTGCTCTCATTTTACTGAAGGAAATAAATAACTGAGAGTATTTTTTTTACATTAAAATGTGAAAATGGTGTTCAGCTTAAAAATATTAAAGTCACATTATACTAGAAAAAAAACTTTGTCTTGAAAGTTTTCCTCTGAAAGCTGCTTGTGAAAAAAATGATAGTTTTACTTTAAAGCCTTATAAAGACAAAAACAGACAACACCCTTTTAGATATAATTATGATATCTTGAAATCATATAAACAAAACACAATGCATGTTGAAACCGGTGTAAAGTAGAGAAATATATTCTTGTAAGTTATGTAAAACTTTATTGTGGATACCATGCAATTCTTGTTTAACTTCATGTAACTTTGAAAGTTTCATCAAAAGACAAATTTCGAATGTTTTAGTTCCTGTTTAACTCTTAGAATCTCTTTAATACCAGCTACTTAAGAAGCTATCATTGAAGAAACATGTTGAATATGCCTGTAATGAGGAATTTATGGATGATTTTTTTTTGTAAATTTTAAATAGTGCGTATATATACACAAGTCTATTTGAAAGCATTCCCTCATGACTGACATCTTTTTTAGCCTTAGAATATTTATTAAAACGTTGTAAAGGTTTTATACATGTTAGTTTTTACCAAAGACGTACACTTTTTGTTGTCTTACCCGTTTATTTAAATAAAGAAGAGGATAATAAGAGTTCTTAATCAATGAATCTCCATAAAAATTTATCATTGTTTAGTCAATGTTTACACTTTAGTGTTTTATATTTCCTGATGGCTCAATGTGAGCAGCCTTGTGAAGCACCAAATTGATGTTGCACTTTCCGTGATGGTCAGAATATGTACAAGCGTTATAGTAATGTATAGTGTCTAACATGAAGGGGGTCCAATCAATTTAAAAAAAAAAAATGAGTATTTCAGTTACTTTTAAAAGTTTCATGTAACTTTTTTTTAACAAGAATGGGGGCCTAATTTACAGAAGTCTGCAAAGATAAAAATGTCTTCCAAAGTCCATATTTTTACATTCATATTTTTATCTTAAAAATATCTTGTTCCAAGGAAAATGAAACAAAGAAAAATAATTCTTTTACTTTCATTTTTATTAAATAGACCAAAGTTATAAACAGTGTATTGTAAAATGTTCAGTAGGTTAGAATACTGCTAAAGTCGCTTAATTTTATTACTTTAAACAATGCTTGATCATTGGAATAATACACTGATCATTCAGGTGCAATTTTTTTTTCCAAACACTTTATTTTATTAAGTAAGCCTATTTAAAAATTAGGATTTATAATAGAACAAATTTGCACTGTCCAATAAATATCTTTGTGAATTGATCCATTTTCTAGTGTATTTCATTCCTCATGAAATTAGTACAATAAAACTATTAATTTTGGCGCCCAGTATTTTGCAATCATTGGAAAAGCTTTTTGTGTGAGTATTACTTGAGATGAGACTGGTCAACTCACTTCATAATAGAACACATTTTTACGAACAACCATCATTGCTTCCTGAAATCAGTTGGAAAGGATTATTATTGCTTAGCTGATTTTCTTACGTTGACCTAATTGTACTAGTAAAACTAAAAAAGTAAAACTTTGTGGTTTTTTTTGTTCCTAGTATGAGAATAATGTGTTAAATTATGTATGCATTTTGTCGGCCCTGCAAAACCATGTTGATTGTCGTTTTAACACAAAGGTTAGTAGGTTCAAGGGATGTTTTTACTTTAAAGTAAGAAATTTTTAGCTTTTACTCATTCCAAACATAAAGCAGACCATTTAGTTAATTAAAACTCACATGTCTTTTAATATCATGTTTACATGTTGTTAAAACGAGCCTGATTCTATGTGTTATATAGCAGGAAATAGATGCATTCCAATGATGCAAATGCTATCTGTTTTCGTCTATTGCTATATGTAAACGATTAATGAACCGTAATGTGTTTTTATGATTTTATGGAAAAGTTTCTAACCTAAGATAATTTAAGAATTAAACGTTTGTGATAGTACTTTTTAAACCTGTCACAACAGCCAAACCAAAACATAACATTTTTATAATAGATATTTTGAATTAGAAAAAGGTTAGTTATTGTATAAAACATATATTTTTATCAAGAATTGTTTTTAAGCATTGCTAATAGTCACATATAGTTGTTATATGTCATAATAAATCTATTTATTGAGCCATAAAGTCTGTCATATTAAAATGCAAATAGTTGACTGTCTATAATTTTTTATATTTAGGGGAGGATAATTTCATCTAGTGCTTTATTTCCTCAGTCTAAGCTTTTATATAACTGTCTTTTTCTCTTGGAACAACGACTGCAATAAAGAATATTGCCTTATGATTTAGTGTGTAAATTCTTTTAAATGAGGCATGAAGTTTGTTAATACTGGTGATCTTCTTCATAATCTAAAATAATTTATTTTCCTCCCCATTTTAACAGCTCACACAACTTATGGGAAACTATTAGTTTTTTTTTACGTTTTAGATTACCAGAAACTTTTCATTGAATCTTAGTTATATATTCATCTCACCAAAACTGCTTACATTTCTTTCCACACCGATAAATGAGTCATCATGATATGGTGGAATCTCACTTAAACTAAATTTTGCATGTGAAAACTAGTGCATTTTCAAATATGCATGTAACACTTTAGTTATGTTTCTCCTACTCTGTCTCAGCACACCATATTACACCGACCCAATCAGTAGGGGTCGGAGTCGCCAGAGCAGGGCTCGAACCACGGACCTCCTGCTTCAAAAGCATTATCATCTAACCAAGGCCTACCGCGCCCCGCATTTTTTGTGACTGATCGTTGGATTCGAAACGAGGACCTTCGAATGTGGAGACAAATGTTTTCCCAGATGAGCTAGTTCAACGCCCCTCCCCTCTTTTCCATGACTAGGAGAAAGAGTAGGAATACATGCACAGGAGAAGCAGGAGTATTAGAAATAGACGAAGGAGTAATAGAAGGAATAAAGCAGGAGGAATAGAACTATAAGGAGTAGTAGTACGAGGAGGAGTGTAAGAATGCCCAGGAATAGGAGTAGTAGTAGTAGTAGTAGTAGTAGTAGTAGTAGTAGTAGTAGTAGTAGTAGTAGTAGTAGTAGTAGTAGTAGTAGTAGTAGTAGTAGTAGTAGTAGTAGTAGTAGTAGTAGGAGGAGGAGGAGGAGGAGGAGGAGGAGGAGGAGTAGGAGTAGAATGGATTTTAACGTGTTAATGGTAAGGGTGATTGTAATTATGTAATGTAGTGGCAGAAAACAAGCGTATTAGTGAGTATCAGTAATTTAAGCCTGAAAAGACTGAAATAAAGAAGGAAGTGTTTAGAAAACTGAAATTTATTATTTTATTTATAGAAATAAATGAGAATATGTTCTAAAACGTCATGTTAAGATAAAGTTGTGTAAACGAAACGACATGAGTTTTAAATTGTAAATGATTAGCATAACACAAGGTTTTGTGTAAACCTCAAAAATAATGTTTAGTACAGCCACACTCTTGAAACAAAAAAAAATTACTTCAGTTTTTGTAAAAATACTAAAAAGATTACATACATTTGTAAACAACAAAAAGATGGTGCAACACAAAAGCAATTTTTTTTTACTATAACGTTATTAAGTATTAAAACCAAGTAGTTAAGGCCCAATTTGGCATGCGTTTTTGAAAATTTAACAGCAGCCAGATACCTTGCAATGGCTTTTAGATGCATTTTTAAAAAATCACACTGTTGTCATTTTCATTTGTTTTGTTAATAGAGCTAAAACATAGAATACTTTTTGTGATTGATGAAAGATGTGTACATCATCTACATGTAGTCATGCTAGATTCTGTTTGGGTCCTTTTAATCCAAAAATTCATATCCCTTTTTCTACATGTAGTCATTCTAGATTCTGTTTGGGTTCTTTTAATCAAAAAATTTATATAGCTTTTTCATGTTTTGCAGGCATAAAAGTGATATTTTTTAAAACAAGGGAATGGGACATTGTATGGTACACATTAGTTCGAATCACAATGTCAATATTCGCATGAGAATGAGAAAATAGAAAGTTATATAAGAACCTCTATGTTGAAGAGTTTGGAAATACATGTCTGCCGCGCAGTACATGTATTAATAACATGGTTTCGACTTAAAATAACACATTTTCTGAGTCACCTCACTATGAATACAAATTTGTCATTTTCCAGCATACGTAAGACAGTGTAGCGAGGCAAATTCCAGTAGACGTGAGACAGTGTAGCGAGGCAAAGCCCAGTAGACGTGAGACAGTGTAGCGAGGCAACGCCCAGTAAATGTGAGACAGTGTAGCGAGGAAAAGCCCAGTAGACATGAGATCGAGACAGTGTAGCAAGGCAAAGCGCAGTAGACGTGAGACAGTGTAGCGAGGCAGAGCCCAGTAGATGTGAGACAGTGCAGCGAGGCAACACCCAGTAGACGTTAGACAGTGTAGCAAGGCAAAGCCAGCAGACGTGAGACAATGTAGCGAGGCAAAGCCCAGTAAATGTGAGGCAGTGTAGCAAGGCAAAGCGCAGTAGATGTGAGACAGTGTAGCTAGGCAAATCCCAGTAAATGTGAGGCAGTGTAGCAAGGCAAAGCGCAGTAGATGTGAGACAGTGTAGCTAGGCAAAGCCCAGTAGATGTGAGACAGTGTAGCGAAGCAAAGCCCAGTAGACATGAGATCGAGACAGTGTAGCAAGGCAAAGCGCAGTAGACGTGAGACAGTGTAGCGAGGCAGAGCCCAGTAGACGTTAGACAGTGTAGCGAGGCAAAGCCCAGTATAAGTGAGACAATGTAGCAAGGCAAAGTTCAGTTTATGTGAGACAGTGTGGCGAGGCAAAGCCCAGAAGACGTGAGACATTGTAGCGAGGCAAAGCCAGCAGACGTGAGACATTGTAGCGAGGCAAAGCCAGAAGACGTGAGACATTGTAGCGAGGCAAAGTTCAGCAGACGTGAGACATTGTAGCGAGGCAAAGCCAGCAGACGTGAGATAGTGCATATGTAGTTAAGCAAAGCCAGCAAACGTGAGACAGTGTAGCAAGGCAAAGCCAGCAGACGCGAGACAGTGCATGGTAGTAACGTAGTTAAGCAAAGCCAGCAAACGTGAGACAGTGTCTCCGCGGAGCCACAACCTTGACCTTCCTCCTGGCGCGCCGCATCTGGTTCTCCACCTCTCTGAAGCCGCCATCATTGGACACAATGTAGAACGGAATGCTGGCGGGCAGCCGGTCGTCCAGTTTGGCAATCTGCAGTCGGTTTAAGATGATAAATAAATAAGTAAACGCATTGCACCCATCCCCAAAAGAGGAAAAGTGATAGGAAGTTCACAATGTTAGTAAAATCTGCCCATCCTTATCTTATATTGCATACATAAATATATGAAAAAAAAGTCACTAATATAATCTGTGTAGTAGTTCAAGTAATGTCCACTTGCGGGAGAAAGGTGTCCCCAAAACCGCCTATTAGCAATAACCAACAATTTAGTCATAAAAAGAACCATTGTCGGTTGCGGGGTATTTTCAGCGAGCGGGCTTTATAATTAAATAATGTTAAAAAGTTTAAAGAAGCGCACACCTTGCAGTTCATGGCTATACCCGCACGGGAAATACGGAAAGAGTGAGAACAAGTGAGAAATCGATAATTTTTTTGTTTGCAGAGAAAGAAAACTAAAACGAGTGGTTTACTTGAGGTGGCTTTTTTAATCAAACGGAAAAATCGTTTGTCCATTAGTCCTAGTTTCACTTTTAGCAGGTTTATTTTCTCATTATTGACAGATGAAGTTTACAAAAAGTTCGAATGGATTTGTAGTTTTCGCTTGAGAAACTTAAAGCTCAACTTCAGCCCCCAAAACATGGAGATGAGTACAGGAAACTTTGTTTTTGCTTAATATACGCCAGCACTATATGGGCTATATTGTGGACGGGCCCTTATACTGCCGCCTGACAGTTTTATATGCTGGACCACACACAAGGCAGTGAGGGGAGACCCCGACTTCTGTCTCTATTGGTCACATTAAATTGACACCGATCCAACCAGTAATTGGACAAATACGATTTTGATCGATCAAGGGATTGGAACCGCGGACCTGTGGGAAGTATTTTATCTCTCATCACATTAACAACAACACCCCAATATTCAACTGAAAATCAGAATGAAACGTTTTTAAACTCGCAAAGGCAGTATTATAAACAAAACAAGTCTCACCGCTAGTGTCATTGTGAAGTCCACGGCGTCTTTACCAAACCCAATGTCAATAGAGACGTGCGTGCATTTGTTGGATTTCAGCTGACGGTAGAGCTTGTATCTAGGAGCGTACAAATAAAACAATGGTGGTGAATAGGGACGGGAAGGGGAGGGGTGAGATGGGTGGGGCAGGAATTTCAAATTTAGCAGTAATTGAAAAAAATTAACCAAATTCACTCATTGTAGAAATCTATTAGAAATTTATATTAGAAATAAGTTCAACATATTTTGTGTGAACATTTGCAATTTCATCGTTTCCCTATTCATACACGAAGAAAAGGTTTCTCCGAACTTCACTGGTCTGCCCCCCACTATCACCCTGAGTAACGTACATGTGCATTTGACAAAAAAATAAAAAGATCTAGTGCTAGAAAAGTCACTGCACAGTCAGTCATTATAATGTTCATACTCTTAATACTCTGTAATAACTGTGTTGAATGCCGCACGCACGCTGTAATGCTGTAATGCTGTAACCCGCTAGAGTCATGTACCTGCGGAAATACTTCTCCCTGTGGAAAGGTCCTCTGGGCCTGGCACTCACAAAACCCCACACGAAGGTCAAGGGCGGCAGCTGACCACGGAAATGTTTGAAAAACATGTAGTTTTCAAGATCAGCAAACACAATGCTGGACATGCTCGACAAATGTTGGATCTATGAAGAACACAGACAAGAAGCGCTACATTAAATTGATGAGAAAAAAATACATGTACAATGCATGCATGTATTCTAAAACGAGACCTTAGTCACCAACAAGTCACACAAGCGTTAAGTTACTGGGTTGTTTACACATCTCTAGAAGATAATAGTTCAGTTTTAATTCGTGAAATAAAATAAAATGTATCAGCAATAAAGTCAAAGAGGATGGTAAGATAGAAAAAATACTTGCAGATAGAGGGGACGCCTTTAAAATATTTTTTTAATTTCTGACTGGAAAAAAATGTAGTGATAGAGTACTATAAAAAGATATTGTTAAAAAAGTTATATTAAACAATCAGCTTTTTGAACATTTTTGCTACAATAAAAGCCATAACTGGTATTGTTTTAGATGGTACAAGAATAACACGGCATAATAACATTTAAAATGTTTTATAAAGCAAAACTTTCAAGCAGATGTAGATGGACGCTTCTATTGAAATTATATCGAACAAAAAGAATCTATCATCATCTAACACGTTGTTATAAAAAATAATATAAGCAAAAAGAAGTTGGTTAGCGTACCTTTGGCGTGCGAAGCTTGCGACAGTCGGGGTGCCGAGGGGCGGCAGAGTCGCCAGGGCGCGGGGCCGTGCGAGCCTGGCCGCTACCAGACGCTGATGGCGTGGCGGCCGTGGTGGTGGACGGCCGGGACAGGACGCTCACCCGGGACGATGACGGCCCGTCCAGACTGAGCATCAGTGAGCGGACCAGTCGGGGCGCAGCTTGACCAACAGAGTCTGACGGGGCCAGGTGGTGAAGAATTCCATCTGACGATGCCGAGTGCTTAGCAGCCACATTTGAATATGTCGGCTGCCTAGCAACCATATTTGAATCTGCCGCGTGCTTAGCAACCACATTTGAATCTGCCGGGTGCTTAGCAACCACATTTGAATCTGCCGGGTGCTTAGCAACCACAACTGACGGTGCCAGTTGCTTAGAGACCACATCTGATGGTGCCGAGTGCTTAGCAACCATATCTGATGGTGCCGAATGCTTAGCAACCACATCTGATGGTGCTGGGTGCTTAGGATGTCCATCTGATGGTGTTGGGTGGCTAGGAATCACTTTTGAAATTATTGGGTGCGTCGCAGGGGCATCTTGCTGGTCGCTGTTTGCAACGGATTCAGCCTTGTCGGCGGAGTGAAACGACTGCTCCGGCTCGATAGCACTAGGCGTATTTGACGATTCGGATCCCTCGCACTCAGCTTTTGTACTCAGTTCTTCAGGAAGTGCTTCAGTCTTCGTAATACCTAGTCCTAGTCTTGGATCATTTTTGCTCTCGGGGTCTCCTTTGGAATTTTCATTGTCTGGTTCTGATTTTTCAACTAAACGAAGCCTCTTCGCTCTGGGTTCCTGTACGCATTTTGAATGGGAAGGCGCCATTGTCTCAGCTTCTTTGAACAAATAGTTTGTCGGATCTGAAGACGGACAAGCTGAGCTGGGGACAGTTTTTCGTTTTTTACAACTCTTTCCTTTCGGTTTCGCTTTTGTGGCTCTTGAATGCTCTTCATTGTGTTTGCTCTGCCTCTGTAAAGGAACATCTCCAACAAGCAGCGGCGAGCCTGCGTGAAAACCATTTTTAGGACGGGGTTTATCACGAGTTTGCATCTTTTGCATTTTTTTGTTGGAACTTTTTGATTGTAGCGACAAAATGAGTTTTTCCGACTGTTTTCTTAGCCTTTTCCCTGCACATTTTGATGTTAAGCTGCGGGATAAAAGTCTCTGTTGTTTAGAGGTGTTCTTAGTATTTCGTTCAAATTTTGCCAGCTTCTTCGGTATCGCATTTATTTTTTTCCCTTGATGTTTCTTATTTTTCTTCTGCCGCCCATTTACAGCGTGGGCTTTCTTTGCCTTACACAAAAGGCGATACCTAGTTTGCGGTCCGTTTAATGCTTTTTGATTATTGCTAAGTTTACAAGATTTTACTAAAACAACAGGACATGCTTTACATTTGGCTGTTTCGGGTTTTGTCCCTACATTAACCTTTTTTAGTCTCTGTTTGTGCAGTTTGTCTTTAACTTTTTTATTTAAATCTAGATTTGTGGATATAGTATTGTCAATAGCATTTGAACAGCATTCGTTCTCATTGGTTATCTTGTTATTTTCGTTGTCTTCCTCTTCCGCACGCATGATACAGCCAGCTCGTGGCGGGCCAGTGATTTTGAGATTCATGCCCTTATCATGTACCTCGTCATAATCCTTTTCTGCTCCGTTGCAGATATGCCTATCAAAGTTTTTGGGGGAAATCATACTTGGATTGAGGTGGGTATTACATTGTTCTATTTCAGTGTGCTCTTTGTAAAACGGGAGTTTAAGGGCTATCTCGCTACCAACCGCAAAAAACCTGTCATTACAATCAAAATACTCATTATCATTGCTGTCGAAGTCCTCGTCTTTCGTCCATTTGGCTTCCGATGCTAATCTTATACCTAGATCATCCGTCTCATCACAATGATATACCGGCATGCATGTCGACTCGACTCGTTTAGAGAAAGAGAGGGAGTCATCGGACAAAGAGAGTAAACTCATTATCGGTACTAGGCGCTGGCTGTCGGCGTTAAAGTCATGACTGCCAAGAGGTGCAGCGGTCGAAGGGCCTGCTTCATAAAGATCACTGCATACCAAATGCTCTCCCACGTCACACTCCCCCGATGTGGGTTCTGTCGGCAATATAAAATAACGTGATTCACTAGCAATAGGTTCACCCGTATTCAAACGACTTCGTTTGAAAACGTTTGTGTTCCGATGCCCGCGATTTTGCGTTTCCGAACATGAGGCTTTTTCTTCTTGTTTGACGATGTAATATCTCGTTTCGTCGGTTGAAGTAAGGTCAAAGTCATCTTTGGTATTCAATTCAAGTGTCACACTACTTTGTTCTTCAATTTTAAAGTTATTTTGCTGTGACTGGTTTGGTTTTTTGCTTTCTCCACATCTTACTTCCACAGTAGAACATGATATGCCTTGATAGTTTGAATCTAAGCCTTCACGTAATTCAGCTTTTTCGTCGTGTTTATGTAAAATCATATACGTCGGCTCAAGTCTCTTTGGTGGATTGCACCTTTTGATATTTACTTCTTGCTGTTTAAACGTCTTTGCTGCTGTTTGCGTCGCAGCACCCATGGAGTTCTCTCGTGAAGGCTCTCGGTTCGGGCTTAAGGAAGCAGCTCTCTTTGGAGCATTCGTACGACCGCTGCGGTTTTTCTTTAAAGTTGTCAAATCCGACACATGGAAACTCTTCGAACGCCTTTTTCGGTGACCAATAGGAGTTTTTTTGTCAGTCAGGAGACTCTTTACCGTACTGCATTTTTTCCGCCGCCGACGTCGTTTGCGTTTGATTTTCTTGGCCTTTTTCTTCTGTCGTCTTTTTTTGGAGATTGCAAAATACCTCGTAGTTGCATCTTTTTCGTCTTCTTTTTCTTTGATATCCATATCATCGTCGTCTCGGTTGGATTCTTGTGCCACAGAAGAGATGCAAATGATGTCAGTCTGAGGGATTACAGTAGCTGTGAGACGAGAAGGGATGCGGCGCTGATCTAATAAGATTGGACCTTGCATTGAACTTTGCTGTTCAACGTCTTGCTTAGCTATGCTGTGCTTTAAATTATCGCCCCACTCAACCTGTGTGCTCTGATCACGTGATTTACAGAAGGCAGAACTAGTCGTTGGTTGCGAGCAATAAAATTGATTATCAAGGGAAGCGCTAGAGCCGAAAACCATTTTCTTCCGTATACCTGTTTCATCTATGTCATTTTTCTTTTTTAAAGCAGTAAAATCAGAGAAAGGTTCACAAACCAGGCTCGCTACATCTGAATGTTCATCATTTAGTGGAAACGGAGAGTCCCTTCGAATTTCCGCTTGGCTTTTCTGTTGAATCGTTTCAAGGGATGAACTTACATTTGATTCATGGTACACACCGAAACAATTTACAAAATCCCGCCGACTGGAAATAGCATTTGTGTTGCAAGATATCTCGTTGAGACGATTCCTCTCCAAATAGTTAATGCCTTCTCTCTCCTCATCAGCATCGTATTCCCTATCAGAATCCATCTCTATAACGTGGCTACTAGACTGAATTGAACACGATCCGTTACTGCTAACGGATGAAGTTAAGAAACTGGTTCCGCAGCTCGTGTGGCTACTCATTTGACATGGCAACGTTTCACGTGTAGTCCCTGGGTCGAAGTTTGAACTTGATGGCATGTCATATGAGGAACAAGGCGCCTGTAATACAGGAAAATCGCCACGCCCTGCTGATGTTGATGGGTATGAGAAAGGGGCGTTTGCGTCCCGGCATTCAGGAGATAGATCACTTATATCCCCCTCGGCTCCAAGATTGTCTTCAGTCGTTGGCGTGAAAAGACTACTATCCGGAGTTTTTCGCCTACAGTCCTCTTCAACATGAGCTGCCGGGGCCATTGGTGTCGTCGTGCTGAAATCTTGCTCCATCCCCAATTCACCAGGCGCCTCGAAGTGGAGTCGATCACAAGCATCGAAGAGATTGGCTGCTGGCAGCGCAGACTCAGACATGGACCGAGATGGGGCATCTGCCCGTGTTTGCGCGCCGTGGGTTGGAAAGCCGCTGGTGCCACACCTTGAAGTCATCTGCAGCGGCGGCGAGGCAGGGTATCGCACAAGCCTGACAGTAGCACAGTCCAGGTTATACTCGGTGCCCAGGCCCTAGAGACGCTACGGCGTCGCGTTTTGAAACTCGCGCAAGGTCCGGGCGCGCCACGAGAGCACGGGGCCCTGGAGAGGGCAGCTAGTGTGCAGGCACATCCCTGTGGGCGGCAGGTCCTGGTAAATAAACTGGCCACACTCAGCACACGCCTGGTCTGTCAGCAAATCAGCAAAAACGTCGCGCTGAAGGGACATACAATTTGGGCGTTATCATATTTGATCTATTTTTAAAGATAAAAGGTAATGAAAAAGGATAGAACATGCGCAAAAAGTACCATGCAAATATAGGCCTCCCCAAACAATGTATATACAAACTAACTGCTGTTCACTAGTCAAATGTGTTTTAAATAATATTTTGTAAGTTTTTTGTGTAATTAAAATATCATATTATCGTAAAAGGGGGTTCTTGCTGGTATTGTATGTATACTTTTTTGTGAGATCTAATATCGTTGGGCGTTGTTTTAAAGCAACTAAATCTTCCGTACTCAAATGGATGTTAAGATATATTCTAAGGTAAAGAATCAGTACACACATGTATTTAAAATAATCATCGATTACAACAACAAAAATATCTCATTTTTAATTTTATTATTCTGACAAAAACTGTATACATGTGCCGTCATCTCTTTTATATGGGTCTCGTTTTTTGGTGATGGAATAAGATCGAGTTGAAAAATTATCATATAACATAAACGATAGCACAATGGTAGCACGTGATGATGATAATGATTATAAAGACCGTGCTTAATGTCAGGGTGAAGATAGTGGTAAACGATGGTGGTAATAACGATAGTTCTAACTGTAAAGGAGATGACAGTGGTTCTGCTGCTTATGATCATCATCGTCATCATCGTCATCATCATCATTATAACGATAGTGCTAAAGATGAGGCTGATGACAACGATAATAATAGTAGTTACAGCAATGGTGCTAAATGTGATGACAACAGTAATAGATATAATAGTATTTATAACGATGGTGCTAACGGCGAGGGCCATAACAACGGTAATGGTAGTCTTCATAACGACTGTGCTAACTGCCATGCTGCTGAGTACACGAGTAGACTTACGATGGAGGTGCAGCATTTGGCCAGCACCATGTGTCGCATGTCCAGGTGAGAGCGCAGCTCCCCCGAGTGGGCCAGGCCCAGGCCGCAGTCCTGACACACCAGGCAGTGGCTGGCCCGCCTGCACCGCGAGACCAGCTCCGCCGCCAGGCGCTGGGGGACCGGGATGGGCTGCCCGCGGTTTGGGGCGTTGGCGTCGTCTACAGGCGCGACATGGAGGGTGGGAAAAGGAAATTGAATACGGTTTTACAAATCTAATAAGAGAAGGATAAAGTGGTAGCGTTGGGTTTACAATCGGTAAGTTCAATGTTCGATTCCAAGATCCAAAAACCAAAAGCAAAACCCCCATCAAAACAAGGTCTACTATACCTGCAAAATAAAAGGCGTATCCATGGTGCGACAGAAGCTCCATGTGTTGGCGGGCGGACGGGATGTCGCCGAAGAAACGGAGACATTCAGGGCAGGCGTACAGGGTGCTTGGGACCGGCTCCAGGAGTCGGCCGTGGTTCGCATGCATCATGTGCGCCATGCAGCTGCTTTCATCCTGGTGTTGTGAGTAAACAGTTTCATGCGATAGAGTCAGATTTTAGAGAGATAATGAAAGATAGTTCAAACACATCAAAGATATGGGTTTGTTNNNGGGGGGGTTGCAAATGTGTCTTTGCGGTGGCTTTTTTTTAACTTGCAATGTCAATATCGTGAATGTGTAGTTCTGTTTCAAAAATTCGCGTAATATTTTAAGTTAGCCAGTCTAAAAAGTAAATTTTCTCTAAATGCAGCTATGGTTTTAATTTAAAATCAGTTGTAATAAAATCCTCATTAAACTATGAAACAGGATGCACACCAAGTTATCTGAAATCGTCAGCAAAAATATAACAAATTTTACACACTAGTATATTCTGATATGGCCCTTCTTTATTTATTCAAATAATATTTTATAGCATGAGGACTGAAATCATGATCTATGATATCTGTTGCACTATTATAAACCCATTGAAGGATAAAGGGATTTTTCAGTAGAATTGTTTAACCATATTCGCAAAGTGAATGTAAATCTAACATAAATAAACTTATTTTGTGGTATTTACTAAACCTCTTGTTGAAGACTCTGTCAATTGAAATTTAAGTAAAGAAGAGTATCAATCAGTTAATCTATATATCCCGTTTATTGATAACCACTAAGTTTATAAATATTATTTACACTGTCACTTTCCTTGCCTCCTAAGACTGAAATTACATGGTGCAGTAGTCCAAAAAACATGCTTGCAAATGTTTAAAACCAAAGCATTGTGTTATGTTAAAACTCTACTTGAACTAAAATAATAAAATAATGAACATTGTATTATGGAAGAGGTTTGAAAATTGACCGACGCAATAACAGGTACCGGTAATCAATGAATCACATAACGCATTTAAAAACCTGAGTACTTAACTTGCCTCAAAAGAGTTTCCACAACGAGGACACAAGAAGCGCGGATCGCCAGGTGGTTCGAGCCCATCAAGCAGGGTTGCCAAAGGGTTGCAAGGCGAGTGGTTCATCTGGGCGACATGTGCGTTCAGCAGTGACGGCTGGGAGAACTGTAAACCGCAGTTCAGCACACAGCACATCAGTAAAGGCCTTTCTTTGTCCTCAGCATTCCTCTGTGCTTCTTCAATGTTTTGTTCTGGGTTGTTATCTTCCTCTTCTGCGGTGACGTCTGTTTTTCGGGCGGCCTCGGAGTTCTTGTGACATGATTTCATGCAAGATTTACTCGAGTTAGTTTTAGCCTTGACAGTAGACCTGACGCCACAAATACTTGCGGGCTCAGAGGCGGATTGCCTGACTCTGTACACAAATCCACAAGAGGAATCGGAAGCGTCAGCATCGTCTTGGAGTGGTTCTCTGTCATGCCCTTGATGGTTACTAATTAATGTTGACAAGGCACCGGAAGCCATTGGCACTAGACTACATGTCTGAGTGACTGAGGGTGCTAAGTGTGCCTCGATCTTAAACGGGGACGGCAAGGCGTACAAACCATGGTCGTGTAATGCTGCTTGGCATGCTGGGGCGTTGCTGTGATTCTTATTGTGGGCCTGAGTGGCGTTCAAGTTTGCCGTGTCACAGCTGCGAGACGGTCCCTGATCATAATCATTTGATTGTTTATTCTTCTTCTGAGTCTCTTCGTCGTTTTCTATTGCTGCAGTCTCACCGCCTATCGGCTCGTCAAAGCAAAAACGACAGTTTGTGGATTGGGAATTTATATTATCTGAGCTGTTTTGTGAGCAAACTAACATCCAGAAGTCTTCGTCTATTTCTTCCTCAGGATCTACAAGAAATTCAAAATTCTGATTCACTGTGGAAGAGGCTAAAAGAGTTTCGGAAACTACGAAATCCGCACTGTAGCTTCCTTCAAGTAAGAAATCTATAGAAGTCTGTATGCTGCTCGAGCTTGGTTCATTGCGCGCTGTCGATGAGCAGTTTGGATGGACCT
This sequence comes from Elysia chlorotica, assembly GCA_003991915.1. Classification (NCBI taxonomy): domain Eukaryota; kingdom Metazoa; phylum Mollusca; class Gastropoda; family Plakobranchidae; genus Elysia; species Elysia chlorotica. The sequence goes on along the minus strand of RQTK01000554.1, from coordinate 143,653 downwards.
GAGTTAGCATGGTGGCGGCAAAGTCTTCTCCGTCACGGGCAGTGATAGTCCTGCCAGTGGATGATTGACTGGTTACTGTGTCCAGTTCTTCGTGTGAGTTTGAGGACAAAACAACAGCATCATTCTTTGTAGAAACGTGCGTGTTACTCGTTTTCTCTTGATTTGATCCTCTTTCAACCGAGCTATTGTTTTTGTCAACGTTATCGTTGCTGCCATCGTTGTCTATTCTAAGATAATCACAGAGATCCAATTCCTCTTGAGAATCGTTAACACACGAGTCCATCGCGACAAAATCCAAGTAGTCGTTTGACTCATGAAGCACATTTTTATTCGCTTTTACACTGACGTCTTCCAGCTGGAGGTGACGGCTGGCGTTCTTTGTTGCAATTTGAAGCCTTTCGATATTCGTCGAAAGATCCTCAACGCCAAAACGTCTGTCGTTTCCATGAAATTTGTCGTTTCTTCCTATGCACTTGTCTTTGCCTTGTCTGATTAGCACAGGCAACTTAAAGTGGTTGTCATAGGAAGCCGTACAATTCCTTGTCAACTTGAGGTTTTCTTCACAAAAATCGATCGATGAATGAGCAATGCTATTAGTCATCAAGCTTTCGTGCGCTATTGGAAGTCGCGTTTGCACAATTTGCGTAGAATTTCGTGCCCACCTTGGAGTTGAAATACGTTCCTTGCAGCTCAAGAATCTCCTAGAGTTTTGAAATTTCGGCCTACGTAATATCCCACGAAGGATTTGCGGTCTGAGTGAGCCAGTCGGTGAAGCAGCGCCCACCACACAACTAGAACAATGGTCAGCGAGAGGATTTGTAGGACTGGACGGTGGGGCCAGGCATGTCAAGGACTGCCACGGTCTGGCGCAGTCGGCTAGGTCAGAACACACGACATCCTCACAACTGTGGCTTTTCAGCTGCGTTTCTAAAGCAAAATGACCAAAGAGAACATAAAATATACAAATAAAGCTCTCAAGCGTATTTTCATACCTACGGTTATATCAATTATTTCTTGCAATCCTGGCTGCATGCCCTGTTATTTAATTAGTATTTCATTTGAGTATACGATCCCTCACTATTATTTTGTCTTTGGTAATTTTTTTTTTCGTTTTTTTCCCTTCTGTTTTCTTTTGTTTCGTACGATTTGTTTAATTTGCCGATTTTGATTTACGAACAAAAGTGTTGTGATAAACTAGATTTTTTATCCAAACTTCAAATTTAACTATCAATAAAAGATGTCCGCTGTACATCACACACTTCGTATTTAAAAATCTAACGTTTTTTTTTTTCGTACTGTAAAAATTTAGTTTAAAAGTACCATCATTTTATAGTATAGTTCAGTTCATATACCAACGCCCGTGTCTTGGTCTGTGTTAGTGCGCGCTCTGGAAACTCTCTTGAAAATATTCCATGTTTTCTAAAAAATGTTAATTCGTTTTCAAACAAAGGCATATCTTACCATTACAATAAGAAGGGCGGTTGAAACCCGTTCTCTTGCATTGGGCAAGGCATTCCTCAAACAGTGCCTCATCCGATGGAGTAAGGCGCTTGCGAAGGTCAAACCGAACATTCTTTTTTACCTTCGGCCCTCTCGACTTTTTCTTTGTGAGAGCGGACTTGAGGGTTCGTGGCGCCTTCGCAGCATTCGAGCTTCTAGCAACCTCACCGTACGTCTTCATTGTAGGCTACGTACAGTTCTCTAGAGAGAGAAATTCAATATGTTTCTTGATTTGTGTAAGTTCAATACGAAAGCTAGAAATATCGTCTTGCTTCGCCTTCTGCGGCAGCCATACGTCATAAAAAGTCACTTTTTATGGAAGTGTCCATACGCACCATCATTATAACAATGTTTCTGCCTTAATATTGCTATACACAGTTATGTCCAAATTTTGATACACGCACTATGTCTAGAGTGTAAATAAAATGTTTGTCAACATTTTGCTACACGCACTAAATAAGTTTATAGGCGTTTGTTTCAGTACAATTATTGGTTGGGACGCTGAAGAATGCAAAACCCTCTCTACTGGTTAACGTTTTCTAGGTCTCAAGAAACAATATAAACCGTGCGAAATAAAATAATTGCTGTACACAGTGTTTATGTCAATAACCTGGACAGAAACAAGACAAACAGTGTGTGTTTAGCTAAATTTAAAAAAATGCTTATGTCATCGGAACGCTATGCCTGCAGACTAGCACCAACGACTCTAGAATAACTAAGACTGTTCACTTTCTATTAAACCCTTATTAAACAAATTAATTCGGCCTGAAAGCCATATGGACCCAGGTATGTACGCTTAGCCCTCGGCCCATTTGCAGCGCCCCCTATGTTTTTATTTTTTACACGGACACCTGCTCGGGTAACGCCCACTTTTCTCAGTGAAAATAATTATTGTTAAAACGCAACGAGTCAAACACATTTTGAAGATAATTAGTGTAAAACTACCCATAAATCATGTTTGTTTGCTGTTTTTTTTTTTTCAACATTTAAATATTCAAATGGTATACAGTATAACTTATCTTGCTAGTCTAGTATACTTTGGGCTGGCAGAACATAACGTAAATATTAAAGAACATGTCGGGTGTTATTATATCAAGCAAAGGACCTCGGAGTGCAGGTGGATTCGGAACTTAAATTCAGTAGTCACATAGAGATGCAAGTAGCCAAAGCAAAAATGAATTCTGGGATTGATCAGGCGCTCATATCAGTTTTTGGACAGTGAAAGTATGAGGTTATCAGTTTTTGGACAGTGAAAGTATGAGGTTATTATTTACAGCATTGGTCAGACCACATCTGGAGTTCGCCAACGTAACATGGTCACCAAGATTTCAGAAAGAAAAAAAAAAATGATTGAAGGAGTGTTGAGGAGGGCCACAAAATTAGTACCAAAAAAAAAGGTTAACTAACTTACCCAATGGAGAACGTCTCAAACAACTCAGACTACCAAGTATGCATTATAGGAGAGACAGAGGAGATATGATTGAGACATACAAATAAGTGCATGGACTGTAAGATGTCAGATCCCTGCTCACGGAGGACTCCAAAACCAGAGGACACAGTCAAAAGCTCAAAAAGATAAGAGTACATACTGGAGTCCGTCAACACTTCTTCCCAATAAGAGTAACAGACACCTGGAATAGACTACCAAAGAAATTGTAAACGCTCCAACGCTGAACAGTTTCAAGAACAAAATTGACTTGCTGTGGAAAGATAATATGTACACAGTTTGCACAAAAATAAAAGTTTACAGTTAATATATGGAATGGTAATCTGGCTAGCCCCAATTTAGAATAATATTTAGCTGTACACATTATGATACATCAATAATACACGTTTCGGCATTTCCTCCTAGCTACGTATTATTCAACAATCATTAATTTGAAAATAATTTGATATGATATGATATGATATGATATCCGGACGTGATTAGGCCTTTTGGCCTCTTGTCCGTTCTTGTAGTCGTCCTCTTATAAATTTACTGTAAACTTTTATTTTTGTGCTCTCCCTAGGCTGATTTAAAATGTGTACATATTATCTTTCCACAGCAAGTCAATTTTGTTCTTGAAACTGTTCAGCGTTGGAGCGTTTACAATTTCTTTGGTAGTCTATTCCAGGTGTCTGTTACTCTTATTGGGAAGAAGTGTTGACGGACTCCAGTATGTACTCTTATCTTTTTGAGCTTTTGACTGTATCCTCTGGTTTTGGAGTCCTCCGTGAGCAGGGATCTGACATCATACAGTCCATGCACGTATTTGTATGTCTCAATCATATCTCCTCTGTCTCTCCTATAATGCATACTTGGTAGTCTGAGTTGTTTGAGACGTTCTCCATAGGGTAAGTTAGTTAACCTTGGTACTAATTTTGTGGCCCTCCTCAACACTCCTTCAATCAGGTTCTTATCATTCTGAAATATTGGTGACAAAGATACGTTGGCGAACTCCAGATATGGTCTGACCAGTGCTGTAAATAATAACCTCATACTTTCACTGTCCAAAAACTGATATGAGCGCCTGATCAATCCCAGAATTCATTTTTGCTTTGGCTACTTGCATCTCTATGTGACTACTGAATTTAAGTTCCGAATCCACCTGCACTCCGAGGTCCTTTGCTTGATATAATAACACCCGACATGTTCTTTAATATTTACGTTATGTTCTGCCAGCCCAAAGTATACTAGACTAGCAAGATAATTTATACTGTATACCATTTGAATATTTAAATGTTGAAAAAAAAAACCAGCGAACAAACAAACATGATTTATGGGTAGTTTTACACTAATTATCTTCAAAATGTGTTTGACTCGTTGCGTTTTAACAATAATTATTTTCACTGAGAAAAGTGGGCGTTACCCGAGCAGGTGTCCGTGTAAAAAATAAAAACATAGGGGGCGCTGCAAATGGGCCGAGGGCTAAGCGTACATACCTGGGTCCATATGGCTTTTCAGGCCGAGGGCGGTTTTTATTAATTTGTTTAATAAGGGTTTAATAGAAAGTGAACAGTCTTAGTTATTCTAGAGTCGTTGGTGCTAGTCTGCAGGCATAGCGTTCCGATGACATAAGCATTTTTTTAAATTTAGCTAAACACACACTGTTTGTCTTGTTTCTGTCCAGGTTATTGACATAAACACTGTGTACAGCAATTATTTTATTTCGCACGGTTTATATTGTTTCTTGAGACCTAGAAAACGTTAACCAGTAGAGAGGGTTTTGCATTCTTCAGCGTCCCAACCAATACTTGTACTGAAACAAACGCCTATAAACTTATTTAGTGCGTGTAGCAAAATGTTGACAAACATTTTGTTTACACTATAGACATAGTGCGTGTATCAAAATTTGGACATAACTGTGTATAGCATTATTAGGGCAAAAATAATGCATGGTTATAATGATGAAGCGTATGGACACTTCCATAAAAAGTGACTTTTTATGACGTATGGCTGCCGCAGAATGCGAAGCAAGACAAGATTTCTAGCTTTCGTATTGAACTTACACAAATCAAGAAACATATTGAATTTCTCTCTCTAGAGAACTGTACGTAGCCTACAATGAAGACGTACGGTGAGGTTGCTAGAAGCTCGAATGCTGCGAAGGCGCCACGAACTAAACCAGAGGATACAGTCAAAAGCTCAAAAAGATAAGAGTACATACTGGAGTCCGTCAACACTTCTTCCCAATAAGAGTAACAGACACCTGGAATAGACTACCAAAGAAATTGTAAACGCTCCAACGCTGAACAGTTTCAAGAACAAAATTGACTTGCTGTGGAAAGATAATATGTACACATTTTAAATCAGCCTAGGGAGAGCAAAAAAATAAAAGTTTACAGTAAACTTATGAGAGGACGACTACAAGAACGGACAAGGGGCCAAAAGGCCTAATCACGTGCGGATATCATATCATATCATATCATATCAAATTATTTTCAAATTAATGATTGTTGAATAATACGTAGCTAGGAGGAAATGCCGAAACGTGTATTATTGATGTATCATAATGTGTACAGCTAAATATTATTCTAAATTGGGGCTAGTCAGATTACCATTCCATATTAGATATTCTAGATTTTGGAGTATAGATCTAGTTGGTTTGTTGTTGTTGTTATTTTGTCTTTTAATCTAAGATCTAGATCTGATTCTAATCTAAATCAAGGCCTAATCTTGATCTAGGTTAAGAATCAATGGAATCACCATATATACCAAAAATAGTTATTAGGAACTTCCTCGGTCTTTTACAAAGACTGTCTTTAGAGATTTTAAAGATCGGATAAGTGTTCTTGGATATTAGATCTAGACCTAGACCTATCAAGTTTTAAAAGTGTTTTTTCCCTCCAAATCTAGAGCTAGATCTAGATCTAGATTCTAGCCATAGTTTGGATTTAGTACAAATCTGCAAAACATAGTGATTCCGCTCTACAAGTCATAATCTAATCATGAATTAGATTCTGCATATCTAGATTGTGCCTATGTTTAAAATTAAATTAGTGAGTCACCATGGACTCGAAGCCCATCAGTCGTTGCCTTTATGTGAGTGTGAGCTTTTTTTGAACATTGAAAGTTTGAAGAATGTGGTTGCTAGCTACCAAGGCTTCCAAAAATAGAAGGCAAAGTCAACGAATTGAACGCAGTAAAAAAGGCTTTTGCACACCAAGGTTAATAGTGATTTATTATTATGAATTCTTAGCGTGGGATTGTTTTTCAGCCCACACGATCAGCCTACACTTCAAAGGTGTAAACTGTCCTATCTGTGTGCGCACTATTATGGGGTATTTCCGAAAATGTAGGCCTACAAAAGATCAACGATTGGAATAATATATTAAGTATTGTAACTTCCGCGAGACACTGGCGTGAAACAAAGAACAATTTTATACTAATGGAGCAAAACAAAGTATTGGCTGCCTTTATTCTCATCCCCGGGATGCGGATAATCAAAAAGTATTATTCTCATCCCCGGGATGAGAATAACGCAATTTCGTTATTCGCATCCCCCCTTTTGTGTAACTTTACTGTAAGGCTGCAGTTATTCTCCTCGATTGTATCCCCCCTCCCCTCCCCCTTTTTCTGAGCTCATATTGATTTGAATGGAAATAACACTTCACAACCAAAGAGCTAAGCGTAGAACTATGTCCATGTTTGGTTTGGAAAAAGGTAGAGAGAGAGAGCACAAATAAAAAAGATAAGATTGGAGAAGTTTGATTATTAGATCTAATAATATATTAAGTATTGTAACTTCCGCGAGACACTGGCGCGAAACAAAGAACAATTTTATACTAATGGAGCAAAACAAAGAATGGTGTTTGCAATTTCATGCAATTATTTAACATTAAAATTTAAGTGTCAATGTGTAACAGCTGTCTCTCAAAACACGTCATGCTCTAAGGTTTGTAGGTTTGTAGGTCATTGTGTCCGAGACAAAACAACCGGTTTGGTGATTGTCTTTTGTATGCTCTCCATTATAACAAATGTAATAGATCGTTGTTTTTTTAGAGAAAGAGATCAACCCTGTTAGTGCATCGCTGTTCAGAAAATAATAAGAGCCCTCTCATTGCTGTACCGAAACCATACTTACTTATGTGTGGATTTGAGGCTTGAACAATTTAAAAACAAACATAGAAGAGACTGGAAGTAGATGAAATAATTTATGATTACTGCGAAGATTGCTCCGAATCGCAAGGACAGCAGAGGACCTAATGAAATACATACCGTGTGGTGAGAAGACAAAAAAGGTATAATTTACAATGATAACTGCAGAGATCGAAGGGAAACGGGGTATCAGCGGAAATCAACGCACACAGGTATTGGACGAAATAACAGAATAGCTCAATTAAGCAATGGTACGTGGCAGAAGCAATGAAAACAACGAGGGATCGAAAAGTGTGGAGAGGCTTGGTCTCCGTCATCACAACTTACTACGTATTTGATAGATGGAAACATTATTATTATTATTATTATTATTATTATTATTATTATTATTATTATTATTATTATTATTATTATTATTATTATTATTATTATTATTAGAAGCTAGAAAATGAATCTTATTAACACTGTTTTCTATAATTCTGTGATTTCTGTCAACCACGTAGCTTGTGCACCGCCGTTTTTCTTTGAGTATTGATGACGGGATAGGTTTTCATAGTGATTATAGCAGCTGTTTACTGTTTTGATCTAGCCTTAGTTCCCATTTGTATCAATTAACGGGCAGGGCGTTTTTTGTGTAATCCCCTCCCCCTTTTCATCCTTTTTTTTTCTTTTTGTAACACTCCATTAACTTGGTATTCCAAAAAAACACTCGTAATCCTACAAATGGTACAACCTTTTATATAGTTTGAGAACGTTGAACATTTTGGTGATACTTAAGACTTATTTTTCCTTTTTGTCACTGTTACGTTATTGCATGTATTTATGAAAAATAAAGGTCTGGGGTAAGTTTTCTGCGGTTAAAGAGACACGCCCTGAATCCCTCTCTGAAAGCTTTTAACAGAGAGCATCAATAAACAGCGGCTGCCAGCTAGTAGCTACACAGATAAACACCAATTCCATTAAAACAATTTTAACACAGCACAGGCCCTAACAGACGTCAATAAACCAACAAGCATATGCCTAACATTTGTAGAAAATGAAAAAATCATAAAGGACTGGAACGTTACTTATGTGTTTTTAATTGTTTAAGCATTCCAAACTTTCCGATAGGTGTTTTGTCGGCAGTGCAGCAGAGGATTAAAACAACAAAAAACAAACAACAACAACAACAACAACAACAACAACAACAACAACAACAACAACAACACAGCCCATGCACCTATCTGTCTCTTATTGGATAACACTTAAGCCCCCCATTCACGTTGACTCCCGGACTTTGCGCGGCTTGGTTTCAGGCATAACATCCAGTACCTAGGCCTGGCTTCATGATATTTTTTATCTACACACGCAAATGTTTCGTCCCAGTACCTGTAAAAGTATTTTCTTAGAAACTCAATGCTATTTACTCTTATGATTCACTGCCCTTCAATTTTCCTTGCCTAATATTTGAAACCCAATGTGAATTTCAACTGAGAATTTCTAGCCTCGAGTGTATGTGTGAGAGAGAGAAAGAGAGAGAGAGAGAGAGAGAGAGAGAGAGAGAGAGAGAGAGAGAGAGAGAGAGAGAGAGAGGCAGACATAGGGAGGGAGGGAGGGGGAAATAGAGAAAATGAGATGGAGTTGAGTGAGTTGAGTTGGTTTAACGTCCAACGCCAACACTGTATCTGCTTTATGGTGGAAGGGTCCCTAGTCTGACGTCTGACAGTTTTATGTGCTGCCACACTCGAGAACACGGGGATACCATAACTCCTGTCTCAGCCGTTCACATTAAACTGAAACCGACCCAACCAGTTACGGGGGACAAATTCGGATAAATAAATCTGCCGATTGTGGGATTCGAACCCTGGACCTCCACATCTGGAGATCAACGCATAGAGAGACAGGGAGAGAGATACAGAGAGACAGAGACAGGGAGAGAGATACAGAGGAGAGAGAGAGAGAGAGAGATAAAGAGAGACACAGACAGACAGACATACAAACAAACAGACAGAGAAAGATTTATTTGAATTTGGATACATCTGCCATCGTGAAGTTTAATAAGGTTATTATCTAGCATAACACTTGGATAAACGCGTGCCCTTGAAGATAAGCTAATTATATACACATCCTGCTAGATAATTATTATTCTATCAACGCAGTCATGTTATTAATACATGCAAACATGCCATGATGTTTCTGCTTGCTGTTGCTTGTCAGAACAAATTTCATTTGTACGCCTGCACTAGTGCGTAAAAACTGTAATAGATGTACTGTAAAACTATGGGAATTCCCTGTGAAGCTGCATCTTAAGACCTGATTGAACCTGACTCAGGTTAGAGTCAGGTTTAGTCGGTAACAGTAACATAATCAAGTTTCCCACGAAGTCTTCCCAGGGATAGTGATTTTTTACTTGAACTAGTGATATAATGAGTGGTTTTAGAAAAAATCATAAATACTTTGAATTTTATAATTAGATTAATAAATTGATTTTTTTCCTTACACCTCAATCTGTCATTCTCTCTCTCTCTCTCTCTCTCTCTCTCTCTCTCTCTCTCTCTCTCTCTCTCTCTCTCTCTCTCTCTCTCTCTCTCTCTCTCTGTTTCTGTCTTTGTCCATCTGTCTATTTGTCTCCTTCTCTCTATGTCTCTTTCTGTTTGTCTGTCTGTCTGCCTGTCCTTTCCCCATCTCTCTCTCTCTCTCTCTCTCTCTCTCTCTCTCTCTCTCTCTCTCTCTCTCTCTCTCTCTCTCTTTCTCTTTCTCTTTCTCTCTCTGAACTCTCAAGTGCTTGACAAAGAAAAAATGTGTCTTCTTCTCATGAGAAAGTCTGAATGTGCCATAGAGGTTAGATCAGACGTTTATTTTGTCATCGTTTGTTTCTGTTCTCAATTGAATAAAGACAGCTAGTAAAATAATGTAAACACATCATAGATATCGCAAAAAGTGTTCATATTCATTGTTTCCTAGAGCGAAACCAAAGTGCTAAGGCATTAACCAAGTTAAAACACACACAAAAACCCTCCCAAACTGATCCAACCTAAACTCTGACATTTTGTTTTTTAAATCTACGAACTCTACTTGAAAAGTTGTAGACGGCTGATGATCACTGGCCTGCCACAGTAATTAGTAATAAAATGATCTAGGTGTATGCATAATATACTTTTGCTAAACAGAAAATAATATTCAACGTGTATGCTCAAACTTATTGGTTTTTTTTTTGCCGACGTTATTCTAGGATACATAGCTACTCTTCCTATTCTTATGTGATTTTTAAACTAATTCACATTATAGCAATCACATTCGTTTAATGTTTGTTTTTTTTAAATTCCAATAAATCAAACAAATTAATTAATATTTCTAGCTTTGTAAGCAGCGCTTTATCAACACTGAACAAACGGAAGAAAATGCTTTACACTGTTGTTTAAAACATATTTTTTAATAACTAAAGGGAGGAGCAAACACGAACAATGTAAATTGTATATATGATTTCATAATGTCACCAATATTACTTGAGTAACAAAATAGAGTGCTGATCGTATTTAGATCATAATGGGTCCTCTCAAATTCAAGGAAATGATAAGTGTTGATATATCACCCAGTCACGCAAACAACACGAGGAAATTATGATGTTATCAACACACAAATCATGTTTATAGATCTCCTTTACATTCTCGGAAGTCATAAGTTAGCAGTTTGCGTTATCTATTCGAACAATTATAGTTATCACAACAAACTGTAACCTATCCACTTCAGACGACGTCCCATGTGATGTAGGTCTACGACGTTAACACAATCTTTATCACTACAGGTTGATCTTACTAGAGACAATCAAGTTTACATCCATCTAGTACCGGGTATAAGCAGGTACAGATGATCATGGCAGGCCACTTATCTCTTAGTTCAGACAACTTTAAAAAGTCTAAATTAATTAATGGCTCCTGTCTTTATTGGTTGCCCATCTGATAGACTATCTAAATAAGTTAACATTTTACCTCTACTTCTTTAACCACGAGTTGGGGCTGAATGATCTATAATTTCGCGTCGATTTAGATGTCCTTCAAATGCAATTTATTTGTTTTTTAATTACATTTTTATCATAATTATTATTCTTTAGATACAATTACAAAAATCAAAATAAAACAGGCTGGCATTTTTTTCCGTATCCGCACATGTAATACGTCGAGATACATACACGATAAGATATAAACATGATAAAAAATGGTAATCTAATTCAAACCATATTTTATGTATCACGTATTATACTAAAGCTAGAAAAAAAAACTTGTATTGTGAGAATACAAATCACAATTTGTGAGGGAATTCTAGTAAAACTATTTAACTCTTCCATTTTTTAACAAACCATTTATGTCTTTGCTTTAACATATAACTTTTACAGTTTTCAAAAAGTCTTGTTCATGAGAATTTATCAATGGTAATCGGGGAGCAAAACTCGACAAGTCCAGCTGATTGCTTTTATATTGAAGTTTATTCCTGATCATTTCTATTTCCAGGCACTGGGTGTTTTGTTTTGATGTTTACTAACAATGGTGTTCTAAAATGTACCCAAACCAACAATTATTTCATATAAGTATAATGCAAGCCGGTAGTTTCAACGCCCAACGGCATAACTATGTAGGTGACATTGTGGACGGGTCCAAAGAATAACATCTGACTTTTTTATGAGCTGCCACACACGACTCAGTGCGTAGAGATCTGGACTCCATATCAGCTGGTCACATTATACTGACACCTACGTAGTCAGTAGGGGACAAAATAGACCAAAGAAGTTTTTACCCATTGTGGGATTTGGACCGCGGACTTCTCGACTGGGAAACAACGCTCTAAAACATGTGCTAGTTCACCCCTCCCTCCCACATGCAAGCCCATGGTAGAAGAGTTTGTAAAGCTTTAAGCTAAGGTCATGATAATTATGTGTCATAATGTGCTCGTCATTTCTTTTAGATCGTCCAGCTTTACGTTTTTTTTTTAATTTTCTGTTTTGATGTTTCTTTTGCATATAAAATTAAACAAATAAATGAAAAGGAAATTACACCCATACTTTCCGGCATGCAGTGTGGAGAACTAATCGGTGTACAATGTTATAAAGGAGAACGTCCATAATATTAACATTCAAGGATAAAGGAAACTTACAGACTTTGTAAACACACACTCCCGTTGAAGCAGCAAAACCTACACTGCTTTAAGACAGAAGTTTCTTTTACTGGACAGGACATTTACAACTGCTAGCTATACTGAGTCATGCAACGACAGATCATACAAGGCATTTCCTACATAAACGCTGATTAAGCCGCAATCCAAAATTCAAATATCAAAGAAAATTTTACCGAATGGAGGTATTTTTTTCCTGTCTGAAAACGCACATTATTTACATTCAACTATCCGCAGGCAAATCTTATTTTTTATCTTGCCCTTGACGCATTGTTCTATAAAGCTGGATAAATACTGATGCTAGTGGCGTCAACACATACGGTATGCTGTGTCGGAGCAATGGCAACAGGGCTCTCGCCACCCTTAGTAGTATGGTGAGGGATGATGGATACAGAACAATTAGGGCAATAGTTGCAGCCAGTGCTCCGACACCTAACACAGTTCCTCCGACGATCAAACCAACAGTCAAGATCTTGGACCTCACATATTCTTGATAGAGCCTTTGTTGTGCTGCAACCATTGCTCGATACTTGGCCTCTTCTTCTTTGTGATTTTTCTTGGCATCTATGTATTCCTGTATTGTTTTTCGCATGGCTACTACTCTATACTCAACACCCGTCATCTCTCTTTCACCTCTATTCTCAATCTGTTCAATAAGCTGATCACAGCGCCACAGAAGTCTGTTCCATTCCTCCAACAGCACTTTGCGATCAGCACCGTCCTCCTGCTCATCAATACGCCTGCAATCCTCAAACTTATCCATAAGGACACTGGTGGATCTCAACGTCGTGCGATCAATAATGAAATCCTGGGATTCATCTTTTGACTTCAGTAGCTCGGCCGCCGCTGCTTGAAAAAGGATGTTGGTGTATCTCTCGCCAAAAGACGGCAAGCTATCGATCATTTCCAGAAGTCGATCTATCTGGGCGTTCTTTTCTGCCTCGTTCTCGGTGTTGTTGTCAAACAACACGATTCTTCCTCCAAACTCTTCCAGCAGATCTTTGAAGTCTTTTCCCTGCTGGTGAACCCAATTTTGAAATACGACGCCGCTTTTTTTGCGCTCCATTTCAAACATGTCACCCCCAGTCATGAGGAGAATGCCATGCGTGGACATAACCCCGGGGAAAATCCGTTTAATGGCGGTGATGGCGTCCCTCTCCTCGTCAGTGAGACGATTCCCAAACCTAAGTGTGACAATGACAGCGTGGAAACCTTTCCCATCGTTGGCTTTCATCGCCATTGTGATACACTTGCATAAATCCTCCACCTTTTCTTTGGAAGTAAGACGCGTATCTCCATAACCTTGAGTGTCTGTCACCTAAAGAAATACAGAGCAACTTTTAGCGACCAAACTATTTATAGTTTATCTGTTTAAAAAGAAAGCATTCTAGAATTGAGGAATAAAATGTGTTTGCTGTAAACAAATAATATTAATATAAAACACGTATCTTTACGCACAGTAATTTTCCAAATTTCCATATACAATTTGTTAAACCGATTGACAAATTTAATTTATACTTTTTTCAAACATGTTCCACAATAACAAAGTATATTACATAAACCATTTTTGTCAAGCAAAAACATATACACATAATAGTTTTAAGGGCACTGCCAGTTAATAGTTGAACTGATACATGTACATGTTGTTGGAGTGTTATATTAGAAGATTCAAACCAGGAGTAAATCAGTGAGTTAGTTTTGAATTATCTGAATACGAAGTGACTAACAAGGTCAACTTTAGTCTATCGAAATGGCCAGCAATAGAAATACAAGTACTCATATCGTCAACGGCAGAAGAATCTCATTTCCCTCTTTAAAAGTCTTGTAAAGCAATAAGTGTAAATAAAGAACTCGCCATTTAATTTGAGATCAGTCTTAGTCATAATTGATGTTAATACGTGTGCAAACATTTCTATATTCTGCCTGTAACAATCAAAGTCACTACGCCTTTCAAATTCAGTCAAGAATATAATCAAACAGAAATTCATTCTTGGACAATCATGCTCAGATTTTGTAAATAAAGAACTCGCTATTTAATTTGAGATCAGTCTTAGTCATAATTGATGTTAATACGTGTGCAAACATTTCTATATTCTGCCTGTAACAATCAAAGTCACTACGCCTTTCAAATTCAGTCAAGAATATAATCAAACAGAAATTCATTCTTGGACAATCATGCCCAGATTCCTTTTGACTAACAATATTAGATGAAAATTGCACTAATTCTAGGCTTTAACATCTTTTCAAGCGTTTCATTTCCCTGTTAGACGCATCTAGTTGCAGAACTGAACGGCTGATCCCCTCTGGTGTGTATAGGTTAAAAGAAGTACGTTTTTATCCCCGCTAAGATGCAGTTTTTGATGTCAAAACCCGCATGAAAAACATATTTAATGATTAGGGAAAAAGAGCCCGAATTCTAAATCTTTTGCCTCTAATCTAAAACTTTTACTGTCACCGCCTATGGCTAAGTGTGAAATCCCTCACCTCAATAGAATAATTTTTGTATTCCGAAAACTCGAACGCGACGCCCACTGTGGCCGACACCAGGGAACTCGAAGTTTTGAACGCTTGCTTCTTCAAAATGGAGTTTCCCACAGAGCTCTTCCCGGTCCCCGTCTTGCCAACCAGAAGAAGGTCCACTTCCTTCATTGTGACTGTCTGAGGAACACACAACATAACAACTTAAAAATGCTTATGTGGAGCGCATTAAGTTTGTCTATGCGTAGCATTTAATTGCAGTTTTGAGTTTTGGTTCTGATCCTGAAATATTTCACCGTTCTACATTATCTGTTGTTGTTGTTTTTTTTTGCTGTCTTTCTAGGCCGCTTTACTTACTCCATCCTCTGTTTTGTTGTTCTAACTTTCATCTACTATTATTTATATTTGTTATCACATTAAGAATAAGTTGTTTATAAAAGAGAAAAAAAAACAAGAAGAAGTCTTAAGCAGATTATAGGTTAAACATTAACAATCTACATCAAACCTAAATCTTTGTGGCTACGTAAAGAATACGAAGTTGTTCTCTATAACAACATTTTTCCAAGATTAAATCGAATTATTAAACAACTTACCGAACTGGCTGACATAGTTCTAAATTAGTACCATTAAAGAATGCCCTGTCCACAGTCAAAAACAAACTTTAAGCTCTGATGAAGAACAAGAAGTGTACCACCAGAGCCGAGTGCAAAAGGAAGCAGACAAAGGCAACACGTCCCTTTTTAATAATAGAACAAGGAATAATACACCGGGAAAACCCGTAAAGCATCGGTTCCCCAGGAACGTATTGCTGTCACTGGAGCATGCAGAACTGTCAAGTAATTAAGCATGCAGCAGGTCTAGATTCACTTCAGAATCAAAGTATTATCAGTGGCTGCTTGCAGCGCTTGACGAATCATTGCAAGAAGGTCAGCAAGGCCATACAAGGTTTTAGTTGCTTCCGCAATGATGGCTTGATCTAGCCTTTGCTATTTTTACTGCAATGATTTTTATTGTTTCTTTAATCAGTCGAGGCGCTTGATTTTCTTGCAAAATGTACCATGAACTTTTTAATTACCTTCACAAGAATTATTTTGTGATTTGAAAAAAATATGGTTATTAATTTTCTTCCAAGTAGCGTTATTGCTTTCGGATCTTCATTTCTCTAGGCAGGCTCTTCATATGGGAAGTTCAGTAATCTTGGTACTAGTTTTATAGCTCTCCGCAGCACTCCCTCGATTAAGTTGTTGTCCTTCTGGTGTCTTGGGAACCAAATTTCATAGGCAAATTCTAAATGTGGTCTAACCAGTGCGGTAAATAGCGTTCTCAGACTTTCTCCATCCAAATATTGATACATGTACGAGCGTAATTATGACCGCCTGATTCGGCTTCTAGATTACTGAAATGAAAATATTTAATATATATATATATATATATATATATATTTGTCTTTAAAGTTTAAAGATCTAGTCTTCGGAACATATTTACTGCAGAAACTATAATTTTAATAATGTGTATCTAATAATTATGCTCTTTGGACATATATTTAAAAGAAAATGTTCAACACATCATACTTTGTGGTGCTATGTGTTGTTCATATATAATAAAACAGTTTAGTATATTAGTTTTCAACATTATAAGTGCATTATGATTTTACAACGATAAGAGTGTTGTTTCATAGTTGTTTAATAAAAGCCACTATTCATTTGATATTGATTCTTTTTGTTTGATCCTATTTATATATACGTTTGAGATTTTTGTTCCCTGGGAAAATTACCGTGCATGTCAATTTCGTATGTTCTTTGCGTTATTGAATATAAAAAATAAAAAATGTTGCAATCACTATCCTAGACGTAAGTTTAAAATAATATTAATTAATTTGTTTAAAGAGGAAGCTAATCGCGTCTTCATTTATAGAGGGAAAAATAGAAAAGATATGGGCAGCCAAAGTTCAAACTGCTTCTTTTGTATAGTTATTCCCTGCAGAAAATAGCAAAATACCAGTTTATTAGGCGCTATAAAAAGAATTTAAAAAAATATCATGTGACCAATATAATGATGACATTTAATTAATTATTCCACACTATTATTTAATCCTATTTGATCTTTCCCCACGCTTTGTTTAGCTTATCTAAGAAATAATATATACTTATGTGAGGCTTAAAATGCTAAGTACCGACAATTTAAGGTAAAATGAGTCTTCATAAATTACATGAGGTAACATTCTTTTTTGCTCATTTATTCATAATTAGGTTTAAACAAACCAAATAACCTTGAAATCATTAGTGTCAATGTTTTCGTTTTAAAAAGAATATTTGAAATAAATAGTTGTTTTCTAAGCATACTAAAAAAAAATACGGAACTAAATACTTTTTTGTCTTGGAGAGTGGTATCCCATACAGTAGATTGGTTAGTTGGTTGATCACCTAACACCCATCGTCAACAACCAGACTATCCCGTGGGCGTTTGATAACGTCTGGCAATGTTACATAGAGATGGAGAGAGAATAAGAAGTCATTCACATTATACTGACACCAACTCAAGCAGATGGGAACAAAGCTGCCAGGTTGGGGGTGGAACCAGGGATCTGCCAATCTTCGCGATGATAATACGAACCAGGCGCTTATAATAATGACACACTGATTGTAATACAAATAATAAATTATATGGTTTATGGCGTTAAATATATTTCAATGCATTAGGTGGGTCGAATTGATTGTATTTTGTTTCCTCTAAACATTGTATCAATTATTAACAATTTCTGCCATTCTTGTACTCTTATGGCTGGAGGGACTATAGAGTGAATATGAAGTGATCTGAGTAAAGGGAACTAACTTTAATCTCCCGCATTTTTATCCTGTTGTCTCGCTTTCAAAGGCACTAAACTCCATCAGATGAATGCAATATCCTGATATCATTTGTTATCTCCCATTTCCCCATTATTGACGCCCATGTGACAATCCTGCTTTTTATAATGGCAATTTTGTTAGTTTGCCATAATTGCATACATAAATGAAACTCAAATTGTCCATCATTGTAGACTTATCATAATTATTCATTCCCTGAGTTACCGGTACCTTGTTGACCCACCAAATGATGATTTTTTTCCCTTTGTGTTTGATAAAATGCCCAAATCTAATTAAAAAAACAAACAAAAAACGCCTTATTCCTAATTGTCAAGCGTTCACAACTTCATGCAATGCAGCCTGCACAACAACAATATAAACCTAATAGTTTATTGAAAAGGTTCACTATAAGTCCTAATGAAAATATTTTTCTGACTTTGCCATTCATTATGGGAAGCCACTGGAAACGTATTCCTATTGGCTGATACTTAAAGTATCTAAAGTTACATAAGCAATGATTTCTGAAATCTGTATACAGAAAGCTATGATAAAAAACAACTCCGAAGTTGAAACAAAAACAAAACGTTATCTCATTAAATCATTGACGGAGCTAAAAATACCTTTTTCTGTCAGATTTTTTACTTCTATAAAAAAGAGCATTTTCTACTGCTCTTGTAAATTGCCTCATGGCGATCATATCTTGTTCTTTTTTTTAAGAGCACTATTTCATGCTTTGGAATACATGTACATGTAACTACTTCAGAGTTACCAAGACTTTTAACTGATGAGATGATCGGAGACAGACAGTGAGACAAACAGGCAGATAGTGTCAAAGGCAAAGGCACTTAGACAAACAGACCGACACACATACAGAGAGGGGCAATACATAGGCACTTAGACAGACAGACCGACACACAGACAGACAGATGCAAAACAGAGGCACTTAGACAGACAGAAAGACACACAGACAGACAGAGGCAAAACAGAGGCACTTAGACAAACAGACCGACACACATACAGAGAGGGGCAATACAGAGGCACTTAGACAGACAGGCAATAAAAGAGAGCAACTGGAGAATTTGGAGAGATAGTGTGATGGATAGAATTAAAAATAATTTTAAAATGAAGAAAATAAGGTAATATAAATAGAATAGATTGAGTAACACACACAGGGAAATGAAAAAGATTCAGGGAGATAAGGAGTTTGAATAGGGTTTACGTATGAAATAATATCATGGCAAACGAAACAATCGCTTCATGCTTAGCCTTGTAATATGCAGGATAGATTGTCACATCTAAGGATTTACTTATAGCTCTATAATTTCCTATGAACATTTTTCCACGCTACCGCCTGTTATAAACAGCACACACTGTGGACGCCAGTAAAGGCACAAACACCTGGATCAAGTGAGCCCTGACCGTTACGAAGCCCACTCAACAGCATATCGATTAGAAGTCGAATGCTAATTGGAAGTTTGTTTTGGCCAATGAGTTCGCCGTTTGTTGCTTGACAACGGGTATTGTCAGGTTTTATGAAGTTTAACCGAGAAAGAGGTTACCCCGGGAAAAATCAGGCACTTTCATTTTGCCTGTGTTGCGATTATTAATATGCCACTACAACACGGTAGCAGACGGGTAGTCGGGGAGCTCAAGATGTCATTCTGATTTCGTGTATTATAACGATTTAGTTTTAATTTAAGACCAGGACAATACGATTAGATTTTACTCCACAATCATTCGTTATTGTTGCAGTCAGGATAAATTTTATGATATAATTATATACATTTTAGTTTTAAGAAAATCCCACTTAGTGGAAAAGTTTATTTACCAACCTATAAATGTCATAGATTCAAACTAATTCTTCAACCCCAGTAAAATTTCACTATATTGTTTGGGACAACAGTCTTCCTCCACTAGACAGAAATCGACTTGAGAAAGAAGCTAGCCATGAAACAAACAATACAATCTTGTCTAATGTAAGCTCATCTGTAACCTTAGAAAACAAAAATACTTCAGAGAATAAGGGCTACCTAAGCTAACTGGAGCAAGGGGTAGAGCATTGGTCCTCCAATCGGAAGTTCCCCCGTGTGAAACCCAGAATAATAAGAAGAAGAATTCTGGTGTCACTATAATATGGTAACCCCGGACTGGTTGTGTGGCAGCACATAAAATTGTCCAACATTTAACTTGAAACCTGTCCACAATTTAGCCTTGATGCTGAAGGTGGACGTTGAAAAACGAACTGTCTCCATCGTTCAGCTCCGCCAACAGCATCACGCTGCTCCTGTTGTACAAGCTCGACAAGCGTGGATACCGCGAGCGTCCTGCGTTTATGGTACTCTGGTTTTGTTATTGTTGTTGTTATTGTTTTTCCTTGGTGTTTTTTCAGGGGGGGGGGGGGGGTGCTGTTTTTTTTATGTTTTTAATCGTGTTTTTTGAGCGTTAATTTTGTTTTTGTTTTTTTAGAGGGGGGTTGTTGTTGGTTGATTGGTTTGCCGTATTTTATTGTGTTTTCTGTTGTTTGTTTGTTGTTGTTTTGTTTTTTGTTTTTGTTTTTGTTGTTTTTTGGTGGGGCTTGCCACAGAAATACAATCATGTGAATCTATTTGCAGAGGGGAAAGGGATTCTATAACGTCCAAGGAGAACTTTCGTAAACTTTTTTTCAGACTCCTGCATGTTGAAAATATTGCTTTCTAAATTATCTTAGGAACAAACATAATTATTGCCAATTCACTAATGCATAGAGTTGGTATAAATCACGCTCATTTTGTGACAATATTTGCCGACATTCTTCAAACTTTCAAATATCGGCTAGGCACAATTCGTACGATTTGTTTTCATTAAGGATCGGAAAATTAAAGTGATTTTTAACTTAACGTGCTTTTTTGTTTTGTTGTAGGTGTGATGTTACGTGTGTATGTGTGTGTGTGTGGGGGGGGGGTTCTTTGGTGGGCGGGTATCTTCACCTCATCGAGTCATATGTGAGAAGTCTAAAGCACATTCATATCATGGTTTTCTTTGTAGTTTGAAAGTCTTGTTAGTTGTTTTTATTTAATATTTGGTTTTGCAAAAATGCCTAGAACCTAATACATGTACAAAAGACCAGATCGCATGTTGAAAAAATCTTTTAATCTCATACGATCTACTTTATTCCGACTTTTTTTTTTATCATTTTTACTTCATTGTAAAAAAGCCTTAATGCTATTACGATGGGCATAATATTAATATTATCAAGCTTTCAATCTCCTAATAATTGGAAAGACATCATTTTTCCATTAATTCAAAATACTATCATCAAAATTGCCAAAACTAGCTAATAATAATATTAATTATAATTTGATTTTCAATGATAATTTGATTATATGTTTAAATCTAATCCTTATGGAAATTGGTCATTGTGGTCACAAAATATGCCTTTTGTGACATTATAACGGTACCAGGTCTATGAGCTAGGAAGCAAAGAAATCGATAGATAATTCACAACAGACCTAGGCCATTGACCTCCCAGCGAAGATATACGGCTTAACTAGTACACCTGCACCATCTATGGGACTCATTCATGGGAACATAATGTGAAGCTGAGGCCTCTGGCGATGTGATTTGGTTAGAAAAAGACGATGTTCTCTCGCCTCGTTTCACGTCTCTAGATTCTCAAGTGAAACCCTTATGGTGACGAAACCCCAAATGTGGATACCCTAGACTTGGCTGACGTCATTTAACGGACAGAGCGGTGACTCTAGATGTGGATACACAAGACTTGGCTGACGTCATTCAACTGACAGAGCGGTGACCCTAGATGTGGATACCCTAGACTTGGCTGACGTCATTCAACTGACGGAGCGGTGACTCTAGATGTGGATACCCTAGACTGGGCTGACGCCATTCAACTGACAGAGCGGTGACTCTAGATGTGGATACCCTAGACTTGGCTGACGTCATTCAACTGACAGAGCGGTGACTCTAGATGTGGATATACGTCATTCAACTGACGGAGCGGTGACTCTAGATGTGGATACCCTAGACTTGGCTGACGTCCATTCAACTGACAGAGATGTGACCCTAGATGTGGATACCCTAGACTTGGCTGACGTCATTCAACTGTCAGAGAGCAGTGACTCTAGATGTGGATACCCTAGACTTGGCTGACGTCACGTCATTCAACTGACAGAGCGGTGACTCTAGATGTGGATACCCTAGACTTGGCTGACGTCATTCAACTGTCAGATGGGAGATCCTACATGTGGATACCATAGACTTGGCTGACGTCACGTCATTCAACTGTCAGAGCGGTGACTCTAGATGTGGATGCCCTAGACTTGGCTGACGTCATTCAACTGTCAGATAGCGGATACGCCAGATGTTGACGAAAGGCGCCACCGATTGGGAAAAGGTCTAGAGGCAGTCAATCAGATGGCGAGACAGCATTTTTGGGCAGATATGGCCTCTGTGCCAAATAGAAAGACAGAACAGAGAGAGATAGAGAGAGAGAGAGAGAGAGAGAGAGAGAGAGAGAGAGAGAGAGAGAGATGAAGCCATTAATCAAAGGACCATATAATGCAGTGGATAGACATTAAACGTCGTGGTTTTTAATCAATTGTTATTACATTTGTCATTTTGTTTATTCTATTTATATTTATTGTTTTATACACCATGTTTATGTATGTATCTATTTTATTTGGAGCAACAAGTATTTTGATTAACATAATTTGAGTAAAACTCTACTCATGTTTTTTTAAAGATACAGAATGCATGCGTTTTTTATATTTGCTGCTCAAAGCCATGACAGAGTGCAACACGAAAATGAAATATATATTTATAATCAATTTATACTCCCTTCTAGGTAAGTGCATCTTAATATCTCAAGAAGGTTCCTTTACAGCGAGGGGACCTCAGAGCGGGGTGCCTGGGACTTATTAAGTCACAACATTCCTGCAAAATAATACCCACAATACCCAACCAGCAGTGAAAGTAAAAATGCGGACTGTGCGGGGTTTGGAATGAATGTAATCTTTAGGTTACAGATCATATAATATCGCAGTACACCCTAATAAAACAAATTAATGTATCCTTATCAAGCTAATATAATTATGTCTTCTTGATTTTCGCACCTATCTTGCCTACCATAATCATTGATCATCAACACACACACACACACACACACACTCCTTTCTGTTCTTAACCTGCAAGGGGGGTGGGGAGTCCGGGCAAAATGAGAGGTCAGTGGTTCGAAACCCACGATCGATCAAAAATTCCCTTTGCTGATTTCGTCGCCAACTGTTTAGTTCGGTGTCAGTATAATGTTTCCGGCTGAGACAGCACACATAGTATCCACGCACCGTATCCGTGTGGCTGCTCGTAATATTTTTAGACGCTAGTCTTGGGACCTGTCCACATTATAGCCTATTATAGTGCTGACGTTGGAGGCTAAGCAACAAACTTAAACTTTAATTCAAACCCCAACTCCTTTTTCCGTCCTCGAAATGCATGGCCTTTCCAATTTGTTCGAAGTGGACTCCAGAAGCAAGCACGGTACGTACCATCAAAACCAGCTCTTACAGTTGGCGCCACGGTTCATTGGTTATAGAAGTGGAAAGACAAATTAATTCGACCGGCAATCTTGCAGTAAGTCAGTAAGTGTCAGTGGAGCGATGTCCACCGAATTCCATACCACACAACGGGTGAGAAGACGACCACTATGCTATTGTGTTGTAGTCTTTGGTACTAGAAAAGGACGCTCCCTGTTATTCTCCGATCTCATGCTGTGTTGGGAACTCGAGGCAGGTTGTCCAAGACTTGGCCGATCACATTATACGGACACCGACCTAACCAATAGGGACCCACCATGCCTTGTGCGGCTCGACATTAATTGTTTGTAGGCAATGGAACCCCTTAAGGCACAGGATGAATCAAAGAAGCTATACCTAAACGAAAAAGTATCGGTCAAAATGTATTAGTCTGTGAGCTATAATATTTGGGCTATAATAATTATTTGGCATTATAAAAACCTTACGGATATTGTAAAAGTAACATCGGCTATAACTTTTTTCAAATGATTATATCTCCAACACAGATACACTCACTCATATATATATATATAATATCTTTTTCCGTCTATCTGCCCCTCCCACCCTAACTGTCTCTCTTTCTCTCTGCCAATCTCTTTCTCTCTCTCTCTCTCTCTCTCTCTCTCTCTCTCTGTCTCAGAGAAAGAGAGAGAGAGTTTCTATCTTATCCTCTCTTTCTTTCTTCTTAGTTTCATCGCCTGCCTTTCACTTGTGCCTCTAACCTTTCTCTCTATCTCTCTTTCTATCTATCTATCCATCTAGCTATCTTCCCTTCCTCTCTCTTTATTTATCTCTCTCCTCCCCCACTCTCCATCTCTCTCTTCTTCTTTCTTTCTCTCCCTTTTTTGTCTCCTCAGCACTTCACATTATGCCTCTCACTCGTAGTCGAATCCAACTCTAGAGCCCCACAGTTCCTGTCTGGATTTACTGTTTTTCCTCTCCATCGATACTAGCCCAAGCTTTCCCAGTCTGCCGGTACCCAGCGTTGGCTATGACCAGAATTCACTAAGCTTAGAGATCGATCACCTGTTCCCTTTGTACGCCCAATGTATTCATAATTTTATTCGATCCTAAAATGTCTTGCTCCAATGTAAAATGATTATTACCTTTTCTTCAGACTATTGACCCTAACACCTAGTCAAAAGGCGAAGATTTGACCCAAATACCTAAATAAGCCTTCAGAAATAAAAATAAAAGGAAGAAGAGGAAAAGCAAAATAGCGTTTTGAATGATATTTTCAGTTTAATTCAAAGCATAAAGACGCCATAAAAGTATAAAAGTGGCAGGTTCACCATACCCCTGTGTGTTTTACTCTTAAACTAAACTGAAACAATAACCAACTAGGCTTTTGTTTTGTAAACATATAGTGATAAATTGTTTTATTTGTTATAACTCTTTTTCAAACTTATACTATCTTTATTAATTTACCACATATGATTATATTATTATTGTGTTCACAAAAGGTAAAAAAGAGCACGACACACACACACACATATTATATATATATATATATATATATATACCTAAATACAATGAGATAAACCTCTTGAGAACAGCTGAAAGATTATTTCAACCCACGTTTATTTAAACAGTGACTCTAAAGTAAAAAGACGAATCGGGGGCTCGTATATACCTATTAGTTACTGTAAAGCCACGGTTTATCTTAAATAGTGTATATCTTATGCGGATTCCACCATGTGGAATACGACCCTTTGATTGAATTCCTGGGAGAAAGCCACCGTTACACACCAATTATTGTCTATGAATCCCGCTTTGATTTCACTCAAAGAAATCGGAACTGAATAGCGATAATACATATATGTGCGGTCACTGAACGCTACAGCTCATGTCTTTAAAAAACCATCTGGCGCTTAGGAAGTCACCATGTGCTTTACCCACGTTTGGTTTGTCATTATTTTCCGTGTGGCGTCTTTGAGAAATAAGACAGTTCTACCATTTGGAAGTGTGTACTGTGAGCAAATGAGGTGTTGTATTTCACACAACCGACATGTCAAGTACTGCCATGGTACAATAGTGTGTTCTGCCTTTTGGCAGTGTTCCTGTTTCTTTATTTAAAGGAGAGATTTACAGATGGAGTTTACCAAATGGGAGATGAAGTGGTGGAGTGCTAGAGCGCGCACTAAAAAAAAAAAAACAACACGTGTCTCTCGATCAGGCCATCTTCCCAAATGGCTGTGTAGGTATAGTGTGGCACATGAACTACTATATCAGCTCCATATAATCAGTAGTAGAAGTAGTAGTCATTGTAGTAATAGTAGTTGGTGTTGTTGTTATTGTTATTGTTATTGTTGATGATGTTGATGTTGTTTTCGTTGAGTAGTAAAAAAGGAAGAGATAAGGAGTAGAGACAAGATTAGTGTTATAGAGAAAAAGACAGAAGGAGTGAGAGAGAGAGAAGGAGAGGAAGGCAAAGAGAGGGAGAAAGAGGGAGAGAGAGAGAGAGAGAGAGAGAGAGAGAGGGAGAGAGAGAGGGAGGGGGTGAGTGCGAGAGAAACAGATATTGAGAGGTAGTAGGAGAGAGCTTAGTAATCCTAATACTACCAATCTACTCGACACTTAATAAAAACAAAAGCGTCACAAGTGCTACCTACAGGGGGAACCTTGACTCCCTTCCCCTCCCACTCCACCCAGTCTCACTCTACTGTAGCCAAGAGGCGTTATACCCTGTCCCCCGTTCACCAAGGTAAACATGTCAGAAAGCTGCTGGATCGGTGCTACCATGTCGAGCTCAAAGTGAGTGCCTAAGTGCGTCTATGAATCCCGCTTCGCTTTCACTCAAAGAAATCGGAACTGAATAGAGATAATACATAGATCTATATGTGCGATCACTGAACGCTACAGCTCATGTCTTTATAAAACCATCTGGCGCTTAGAAAGTCACCATGTGCTTTACCCACGTTTGGTTTGTCATTATTTTCCGTGTGGCGTCTTTGAGAAATAAGACAGTTCTACCATTTGGAAGTGTGTACTGTGAGCAAATGAGGTGTTGTATTTGACACAACCTACATGTCAAGTACTGCCATGGTACAATAGTGTGTTCTGCCTTTTGGCAGTGTTGCTTTATTTAAAGGAGAGGTTTACAGATGGAGTTTATCAAGTGGGAGATGAGGTGGTGGAGTGGTAGAGCGCGCACTAAAAAAAACACTCTCGATCAGGCCATCTTCCCAAATGGCTGTGTAGGTATAGTGTGGCACATGAACTACTATATCAGCTCCATATAATCAGTAGTAGAAGTACATGTAGTAGTCATTGTAGTAATAGTAGTTGGTGTTGTTGTTATTGTTATTGTTGTTGTTGATGATGTTGATGTTGTTTTCGTTGAGTAGTAATAAAAAGGAAGAGATAAGGAGTAGAGACAAGATTAGTGTTATAGAGAAAAAGACAGAAGGAGCGAGAGAGAGAGAGAGAGAGAGAGAGAGGGGACGCGA
>RQTK01000554.1:95509-116020 GCA_003991915.1 Elysia chlorotica | reverse complement strand
ATAATAATAATAATAATAATAATAATAATAATAATAATAATAATAATAATAATAATAATAATAATAATAATAATAATAATAACAATTTGAAGGTTATCGGATCGATCCCCGATCGGTTTGCCTTGTAATTGTATACCCGCTATAGCTGTGTGCCTCGCATAATGGGCAATAAGGAACAAACATACCTATTCCATATGGATAGTAGGGAAGTCCTAGTGACAACTGCAGGTACCGCTCACTGTTCCAAAACATTGACTCACACTTGTCAGGATTGGATTAGATAACCCTAAAGATTCCCCTCTTTTGTCTGTTACATTGACAACAGATCATGACATGCAGCGCAAAGTTTGGTTAAAGGCTTTAACATCGGTCCCCAGGTATTCAAGGTATTTTGAATCATGGTCCTTTTAAGTGTATAGTTTGTTTTAAAGATATCAAGTTCTTCACTGAAAACTTGTTAGATTACACCATCTTTCTTCGCATTGGTTAGGTTAATATCACTATAATGTGACAACATGTGACAACATGTTTGTTTCGGTTAAACCTTATAATTATTACCATACGTTACTCTTGGGACCCGTTCACAAGGAAGCTTTGTTGATGGCGGCAGACATTAAGAACTAGTAAGTATTAAAAATAGAACTCCAACCCAAACCTTCCTGACATCAGAATGAAGCACCAGATTGCGCTCCTTTCTGACCAATCTTCTGTGATGAAGTTCTCAAAAAGTAATATCCCAGCAGTCCATTATCATGTGGCAAAAGAATTATTGCGCCAGAGTAAACCTTAAAACCTTGACTTTCTATACAGACTCAAAGTTCAAAGCTTTAGGGCAGGTCATCATCTTCTCTCGGTGTGTTAGATTAGAGAGTAGTCTACTCAACTAGGAAATAAGGTGAAAAAATGAAGGCTGAAGAGTTCTCTCAGTCATAAAGGGATTAACATCGTTTTTGTTTTTTTTACTTTCATTTTTTTCTCATTTTGATTTTAAACGTCATAAGTCCGTTCTCCCTACAGTTTCCAATTATTGTTTTTCTCTCATGCTTTGCTGTCTGTTAAAAGATGCAAAGCACAAAAATATAAGGTAGTTGTAGTGCTGATAAAAAACCACAATACAGTACACTACACTTACGGCCCTCAGTCTTCATCACACGCAAAAAAAAAAAGAAACAAGAAAATAATGGAGAAAGTCGTAATACAGTATTTATTATTTTAACATCGATTTAATTTTTAAAAAAGAGGGAAAATAACATAGAACATAAATTAATGAAATTGTGGCAAAATGAATTCTTGAAATAAAAAAAGCTATAGTCAATAATTTAAAAAAATATTCACATATTCATGAAATATGGTTTGACTGAATACTTTAGTGAATTACTTATTCATACTTAACTACTTATCTGTTTCTGTATGCACATAGAGATGGGGGAATAGACAGGAATAAATTATTGACACAGACAGACAAACAGAGGCAGAGAGGGAGGAAGAAACAAAGACAGAGAGAGAGAGAGAGAGAGAGAGAGAGAGAGAGAGAGAGAGAGAGAGAGAGAGACAGATCTAACGAATTATAGAAAGCCGACTGTAGTACAAAATACAACGCCTTTAGATTATAAGTCGTTCCTTTTCAATGTACAGACGAGGGGACTAAACGCACCATTATCTCAAACGCCTGGCTTTCGCAGTCCGCTATCATCGCTACTAAATTACCGATCAGATGGTGTCATACCTCTCATAATACAAACTTCACACGCCACTTAACGTACTGGTTCACCAGTTTCATTTCTGCACTCGCTTTATAAGCACTGCTTACAGAATTTGGAAAAGGAATTTTGCTTTAGTAGACAGGTAAGTAGGAGAACGTTGATCGATACGATTTGTATTGATCTAAACGAAAATCGATTTCTATGCTATGCTTGTTTTAAATTGAGTGCCTGTACTAGAGTGCGGTCCTAAATTTTATTTTTTTTAAATTGATAAAAAAATTTCTGCTCTTTTACATTAACTTTTTTGGACGTAACAAAGAGCTCAGTGAAAAAGACGGAACTATGAGATCAAGAGTTGACTTTCTTCAGTGAACGAATGCTTGAATAAAGCTACACAAATTTAAAGGGGGTTTCTTTAAAGCATAAGTTATTACCTTAAGAAGTTCTTTCTTCCCATTAGAACACGGCCTTGTCTATGTCACAATGATTATATGTGCTTTAATTGCGTTTGTCCTGTTTATTCTTTCTGTTCGCCCCAGTGATTGTTTGTGTATTTATTATTATTTTCTTGCTAAGCATTCCGTGAATATCAGCTATCTTTCCCTTTGTCTATCTATCTTTATCTAAGAATGTTAATGTCTGTCTCCTATATACAAATTCCAATTTTGTTTTCTTTAATTCAAGAAATATCAGTATTGAAATGATCAGGAAATGGAGAGGAAATTAATGTTTTAAGCATAGCATTATAAATACATGAGAAATATCAGTCGTTATAGAGACTCATTTAACCTCTTATACATAAAACTGAAGAGTTTGAGATATTGCACTGAAAAAGCATTAAAGACATTGATTTACGTCAGAGGATTTTCGAGGAGGCTCTTTTTCTTGACATTTCTTCAAGCGGAAAGTCACAATTCAAAAGATGACAAAAATGTAAACTATTCAAAGCTTTCAGTAGTCTTAAAAGATATTCAATGAGATACCGAAAATATGAAATCCATTTTAAAAACCAATCATGTGTAAAAAAAAAAAATATCTAAGCGATTTTAGATTACAATAAGACATTGTACTTTCTAGGCATAGATTCTAGCCACTGATAAACATAATTATTTAAACTGACATGTCAATCAGCGTAGAGCTTTATTTAGAGCTTTAGTTAGTATTTTTACATGCATTATTTTCCTAAGAATCGAGAACGTTAATTAGAAAAAAGGTGTATACTAACTGGGTTGGGAAGGCTCTTTGCTATCTATCTGTCTGTCTGTCTATCTATCTATCTATCTATCCATCTATCTATCTATCTATCTATCTATCTATCTATCTATCTATCTATCTATCTATCTCCTCTCTCTTCTAATAGTTATTCCTAGTTAAAATCAGTCTTTCTTTGTTGTTCTAAAGACAAACTTGTCTTGCATGTCGAAAAAATAAACTTGAAATGTTTAATGTCCGTATTTAAAATAACGAAAAAATGAAGAACGGCAAAATTGAAAGCTTAAAAAAAAAGATCAGCAGAAAGGTTAACGAGATGTGAAATGTGTGTGTGTGTGTGGGGGGGGGTGGTGGAGGGGAACACGTTTTTGCCAATCTTTCATACTTACAAAATCTTTAATCTAAATTTTTCAGCTTTTTACAACGCCTGTTGATCTAATCCGACTCACAGAGCAATGTCTACCAATTTTTACGAAATTTATACACATTTACATTTGCTGGGAAACGAAGCAGGGTTTAGATTAGGACAGTTTATTACATTTTAATCATTGTGTTAATTTTTTTATCACATTAAATATACTCACATAATTATAACATTTCTTTAATCTTAAAGGAACCTATCATTAGAACAGACCCAAATGAATACGATAAGCTGTGCTACATACGCATCAACTCTTCTACGTGTCGTTTTCCCATGCCATAAGCATCACGGTTAAAGTCATACACCTGTTTACAGTTTGTTAATACGATTTTATAGTTAGCTGTACTGTCACGTGCTCCTGGTTCTCTTATGAACATTTTAAAGCCAATATAAATGTCACTATCAAATAAAAGTGAAATCGAACTATGTAGAGCTGTCTTGTCAGTGATGTTTGCACTCTATTGAATTCAACACAAGACGAGAGGACATAAATAGGAAAAAGAAAAAAGCAGGGAACATGCGGTTATAAAAAATCACCTTCGTGAAAGTTCAACACAACAAATTTGTGACGTCCACATAATTAAGAGATGGCGTTTTATCGCATAATTCAGTGTATCTCGGTGCATTC
Organism: Elysia chlorotica; assembly: GCA_003991915.1. Lineage (NCBI taxonomy): Eukaryota > Metazoa > Mollusca > Gastropoda > Plakobranchidae > Elysia > Elysia chlorotica. The sequence continues at coordinate 112,056 of RQTK01000554.1, read as the reverse complement.
CTGTCTGATTTAAGGGTTCCTTCTAGATTTTCCTTTTACCACTCTGAAAAAACAAGCAAATCAATGTCAAATGGAGGGAGATTATTCTCAACATTCCCATACCCTTCCGTCCTCTTCTCTGAACCGGTTTCGTCAGCGCCTTATTTCAAGTCCAAGTATATACCTAAAGGCAGAAGTAACGTACATTTTTGTTCTAACCTTGGCGCCAATAATTATTACACGGCAGTCCGAGCCGTCTCTAAAGCCTCATTATCAGCAACTGCAAAGTCTAGTAAACTGTTTTGGGTACGTTTTTTGTGCTCTGTGCGTTTCTTGATGGTACAACGATGTTCTTAGCGGAAATTCTCAGACTGTGGAAGATCTGACGAAACCTCAAGAAGATCTAGATTCTATGTGATTTCAGTCCAAATAACATGTGAGATATTTTAAGAGGGTAAAAAACGTTTAGTTTGTTTTAATTTTTGTTAAATGAGGTAGTATGTGTAATCCAAAGAAAACACGCAGAACCAACACCGACATTTTAATCTTTAATTTTCATCAATAATGTAATCTATGCCACCCCCTCATTGATCTATTGATTGCCTCAAACAAAACAAAAATTTTTTTCTATTTGACTCTTCACCAAAGGATAATGATAATGATAATAATAACAACAACAACGGAGTCGAACTCTCCGCGGCAACTCGTCCATGTCTACACACTTATGCCTGTAAGTACAACGTCGCAGTAGCTTACAACTCGGCGTAAAATGTGCGATAAAGAGTCATAGGGCGTGTCGTAAGCTATCACGAGGATGTACCTACGACTCTTTGTGTCGAGCATTCTGACAACAAGCCGACCTAGCGAAGGACGAGATCGGGCCGAAGATTGTCTTATTGGTTGTCTTATTTCGAGTGTCGGGCCCCGAAGATTTCAAGGGGTTTCTTATCGAACCCGTATATTTGCGGGATACGGCAGCGTTGGAGCGAAATGTTTTGATCTGATTCACCAACTTTAGTGTCCTCTAAGTCAGTCAGCCCGCCTCAATAAGAAGAGATAATGTTTGATCTATCCTTGCGGCGTCTTTCTCCCCGAGCTGGGCAGCGCCTCAGATTACACGTGTGAAACTCCTATCGACAGTCCTGAGGGGTTGGTTTGACAAGGGATCCTGATCCGGTGACCTTAGACTTAGTCTGGTGTTAGTACAGTCATATTATCTGTACGATGACTGATGTTAGTGTGGACATATATTCGTAGGATCTCTGTAATGAAAGCGGTATAATCATATATTATAGGAACCAGTAAACGAGTTAAAGAAGAAAGTCATAAGAAGTTTAAGTTCTCCATCGGCAGCTTTCTTGACATAATTAATGCTGCTGAATTCTTTATTTAAAAAGATAAGATCGCAGTCTCTCGGTGAGTACGCATAGACAAAATCCGTATAAGACTATTTTTCTCTTCAAGAAGCAGATTTATTCGTTCAGCAAACAAGTTTCAAAATTTAAGTAAATATACTCGTAGTTATGTGTTTTTAAATCGATAATTTAATTTGTCCGAACCCACAATATTAGAGTACAACCAGTAAATAGTCTTTAAATTTTAAAGTGCGGTAATAAAAGGTTCTCTTGTGTTGGTGTTAATATTGTGGTAGACATTAAATGTGACAAATGATCAGAAATGGCTTTTTAATAACTGGAGAAAATTTATTTACTTTTCGTTCAAATTCAATACGGATATTAATGCCTTCTCCATCCATTCTGTTGAGAAAAAAAACAAGGTTATAATAATAATTCATAATTACATGAATCATGCACAAACAACATTTTGGGCATCAATACTCGTGAAATTAGCACAAACTTAAACGAATAAAATAAAGATGTCTTTTTCTAGACGTATGTTTCTTTAATTTGGTTTGAGAGATTGGGTCAAAGCTTCACCTTAGATTATTGGATTATAGGTATCTTAATGTCCCAAAATCAGCAACGAGGTGTATTGGAGACATTCCCGACAACATCCTCCTACATGTGCTGTCCTACAGGGCGGAGAGACCAGAACTCCTGGCGATCACTTTATACTGACACCACGCCCACGTCCTGTCTTGTGTGTGGCAGCACATAAAAAGTTCAGAAGTCAGTCTCGGGGCCCAATCCACAATATAACCCACATAGTGCTGACTTAGGACGTTAAAATCAACTCAACTGGAAACCAATCCCGCCAGTAGGGAACAATGTGGTCTAGTCGCCTATCACATCAGGGTTTTCCCGATTAAAAGTTTGTTTGTTTGTTTGTTTGTTTGTTTGTTTGTTTATTCATGGCTTGGCGCCCAACGTCAGCATTGTATAGGTCGGCTCCCAAGACTAACGTCTGACAATTTTACGGACTGCCACACAGAGACAGTGCGGGATACATGACTCCTGTCTTAGCCGCTCTCATTATGCTGACATCGATCCAATCAGTAGGGGACGAAATCGGACAAATACATTTTTGGTCGTTAAATTCGGACCTCTACTGGAAGAACAACACCGCTCTACCACTTGACCCACCCCCCCCTCCACCAAAAAAACCACCANACAAAAAAAAAACAAACAAACAAACAAACAAAAACAAAACACACACACACACACACACCCTGCCCTCTTTCTTCTAAATCAACAGGAGTGTAAGCCTAAATCGCCTAAACTTCTTTGAGCTTTTTTGGGCTAGCGGTCTTATGAAAAATTATAAAACTGTTTAAGTCCTAACAACTAACAGTCTTGCTGTTATAGATATTGGTGGGGTTCCACCCTTCACGACAGGCCTTGCGTCTTGTGTAAATAATATGATTTTACGAAAGATAAAAAAACAAGGCAAAGATCATTGCACGTGGAGAAAACCAACAGTCATCATTTCATTTGTCTAATTTTTTTAAATTGTAATCTCGATTTCCCTCTCGAGAATAACCAATCATATCGTGTTGTCAATGTGTTAGATTAGTAAGTAGCTGACAAGTCAACATACGCCTGGATGTAATCCGTGAAAATTAAAAATTAAAAAAAAAATAAAAATTATTGTGATCTATTTTTCAAAGGAGCAGCGGCAAGCGAGATAACTGAGAGCCATTTACAGTTTAGCTCTGTTAGCAGTGTTTGGCTAAAATGTTCTCTATGGAAGAGGGAAGAGGAGACGCAATATATGCCTGAAAATAGCATAATGTGTGATTTAATACACCGGCCATATTGTTTAAATTGATCCGTGTAATTTTACACAATTCTTTAACACTAAAGTGAGTCAAATCAAATCGAATAAGTATGAAGTTATTTGTAGTTGTTGTTTCTTTTGTTTTGTTTTTGCTTTTATATTTTTGGTGGATTTGTTGTTATTGTTTTTTTTGTTTTTTTTGTGTGGGGCTGTTTGTTTTGTTGCTGTTGTTTGTTTGTTTGTTTTTGATTTTTGGGGGAGGGTATTAGCAACGTCAGGGAAAAAAAAAGGGGGGGGGGGTCGTATTTTTAATTTGTACTTTTTTTAAATAATGCATTCCATAAAAAAGATAATGTTGAATGCGTTTTCGACTATTTTTTTTCTGAACCAACAAAGCCTTGGTATTTCAGCCTGTATCCTAATTGTTCAAGCTTTTAAATTGCTTCGCACTATTGCTAGCCTGAAGCCCGGATTAAGATAACAAACAATTTATTTATCTGGTTTGCCCAGAGCCTCATTCATGTGACACCTCTCGTGCAAAAATCTCATTTGCGCTGTCGTTTCTGCCACAATATAATTCTTTTAGCAAATTGGAATTTTCTTGAGTCAAAATTGAAACTGGTGGTTATTTTGTTTACGTCTCCTAAGTTTCTAGAGTCTTCAAGGGGGATTTGGATGTAATGGAATTGTCAAGTTCGAATGTCAACACTTGCTATAAGGAATTAAATGAATTGGGATCAGGTTAAGGTTTAGACCAAATGCGTAGATGATCTGGCATTAAAGTGAGGGAGTTTCATTGAAATACACCCGTATATAATACTAATTGTCAAATATGTTTCAAACGGTTCTTTGCAATACATCCACTTGGTGTTTTTTTTAAATAATCATTTAGGTTGAAAAAAGTTAGCACTTCGTGAAACCTTTCGTGTTATAAACAATGTTCAGAGGATAACAGTTGAATGCAAATTTTACACATCGAAATATTCATATTCACTTGTATATTTGATTGAGCTGCTTTTGCCTTCATACTTTACTTTTGTGTGTTTGGTTTTTGTTTGTTCGTTTGTTGTTGTAGTTGCTTTTTTGTTGTTGTTTTTTTTTTGTGTTTTTTGTTGGTGGTGGTGGTCATCTTGGTGGTGGTGATGGTGGCGATGGTGATATAGTGATATTTAAACACGATTGAAGAAATATTAAATATATTTGGTTTTAATACGTAATTCAGAGTTAGTTTCAGTTTCTTAAAAATCGTATTGCTTAGAACATAGTCCAGGAGAACAAAGTTTTAAAGAATCCACAAATGAATAACCTTTGAGGGGAGAAATATTTTAAAACCAGTCATTTCGATTGCTGTTGTGCTTTATTTCGTAAAGAGATATAATTTCCTACATTGTAAGACATATTTGCGTAAAATATTTGGATGACCTGTAATGCATGGTTTTTAATATGATCAATTGTGTAAAAAAGTGAGGCGAAGTATGACAAAAGAAGAAAGCGTGTAGTAAAATTTCAGCGAGCCCTTTATATATTTTACAAGAAGATAAAGTTAGCGGATATGCTAGAAAAAACTGTTTTTGCGCAGGAAGAGAAATAACAAGGTGACAAGGATAGAGTCTTTTCGTGCAAGATGCATGATACATACACAAAGCGTGAATACAATGTACTGCTATTCTTGTACCGTGGAAACTCAACTACCGCAGCTAACCGCTAGGATTTCTTTGTGTTTCATGCGAGTTCAAGAAAGATTGATCGCAAATCGATTGAGGCAAATACAAACAGTTTGGCATTACAGGCAAAGTATAAAACGAAAGCGTCCGGATCCTGGTGATGTATAGGGGCCCATTCCCAACCCGATTCACCATATTGTTATATTTATAGGTTTCCAATTACAATGTTCTACAACCTTTTCATATACACACTAATTATTTTTGAGAACTTTAAGTTTGTAGACATGGTGCAGTTTGTTTGCCATTATTAATTCATTATTTGTTCCACCGACAGCTTAAGTAAAAAAAGATATTTCTATTTTTTATATATTCACTCAAAGTCAAAACTGATTTATAAAGGCATCCTTATCAAATGCCGTAATTTATTCTTGTGTTGTGGACATCTGGGAAGTGTTAGATTGGAATCTGCGGTTCGATAATACGCTCATATAATACAAAATTCAGCAAATCGATACTATAATTTTATGATTAATTTGTGTAACTTTACCACCCCGCACTCAACTTCTATATTCAATTTTTCAGCGTATCAGATGTTGAGCACTAAACACTCTCTGGCGTCAGAGTCAGTGACCTCAACCTAATGAAGATCCAATAGTTTTTTCGGACATGGGTGACCTTGCTTCTAAATTTAGCTTACATAGCCTGCCCAACAAAAGGCATTAACAGTGTTCTCTAGAAGACATATGGCTTTGTTTTGTCCTCACGCGATTCAGTCTGAACATACATGGGGAGAGGAGAAAGTGCTGGGTGAGACAAAGGGCAATCTACTATTCAATCCCCGTCATCTCCCCTGCCCCGTCCCCCCTTTTCCCCGTTTTCCCGCTCACAACGGGGCTAGGACTCCTATTACTATTGTTGTTTTGTCATTAGTTTCGGCCACTTCGTGTTTCCTACGGTAAAACATCTTTATAATGCAGCGCTCCATGATATCGTTGTGAGACAAATAAAACCAACCGCAGTAAATAGCTATGATGGCAATAAAGAGCTTTCAAACAACGTTATCCCTCTTAGTTTCCAGACCACTAACTAATCATTTGGGTTGTAACGTGGCCCATGTCCTTTCCACAGGGATAAAGATTCAGAGTTTGATTTCAAGAAATGAGATTGGACATTAATTTTATGCAACTAAGATGGCGAACTGTTTACAAATATCTTTTATCGGCAGACAAGGGCATATAACTCATCTCAACCACCTACATATGTATAGACTTTATTCTGTATCGAAAAGAGCAAAGCATCTAGTTTAATCATAGATTTTTTAGTCGGAGTCACGTTTTCAGAGTTTTCTCGACTACTTAAAGCAACGTTCGAGGTGAAATATCTTGCTCATATATTTCACTCATTTTCTGGATAACAATACGACCAGAGCCATATTTCTCTCTTTTGCAGTATACTAATCAGCAGGCAACATGGTAAATTTAACGAGTAAACGATAAAGGCGGAGAGCGTGAAAGAAAGAGAGAGAGAGAGAGAGAGAGAGAGAGAGAGAGAGAGAGAGAGAGAGAGAGAGAGGGAGGGGGGCATACAGAGAGAGGAAGAGATAAAGATGTGAACAAACTTCTTTATACCCCCTCTTCTCTCCTTTATTTCTTTTACTGTTGGGCTTTATGTATCAGAAGATTGTTAATACTTGTCAGTTGGGTGTGTCATAGAGCTAAGATCGTAGGGCATGGACTGGCGATTGGGAGGTTGGAAACTGCGTCCTCAGATAATGATTCTATCGGAGAGATATATATAGAACTGTATTGTGGGTGTTTGGGGTGCTGTACAGTACCTCTACACACCAGATAATTATATTAGGTGATTTTATCAATTGCTTTAAATTACTCTTCTAAATCCTTGCGATTACAGTGCATTGCATACTCTTCTTAGAAACTTTGAAGATGAATTTTCTTTACAAAGTTTCAACAGTTTTTCTTTTTTTGTTTGTTGCTAATGTTGTTTTCTGGTTGAAAAGTAGTTTAATCACTCGCAGTGTACATACTTTTGAGTTTCTATCTTTCATTTCACCATTTTATTTTATTTTATTTCAGAACGCTGACGGCAATGTGACTGAGTCGTGAATTCTAAAACATTCAAAAATGGGAAACTTGCACTTGCTTGTCATGGATAAAATTATGAACAATGTCGCCAAATAGAGTCCATAGTGGGCGCCTGTCTCTGCATCCTGAGATCACTGCAGAGTGAGTAAGCCCTGATATATCTCTGAGATGAGTCATCCTGTTAGTCCAGAGACGTTATTGTTTCGCTCTTTGTTTTAACTCAGCCTTATCAGGATTCTTTAGTTTCAAGGCGTGAAATTTATTGGAGTTGAACGTCTTAAGAGAAAACCTAAACTGCCTCTGTATCAACGGCTCACCGTCCAAGATATATCCCATGTGCTGACTTTGGGACGTTAACAATCCAACCAATCAATCAACGGCTCACTATAAATGGTAAATCCTAGGTACTGACTTTAAACGTTAAGAAAGCAACCATTCAGTGGCTCACCATCTACAATTTCGCCTAAGACTTTGAGAAACCAAGCAACCAATCCTCGCTCAGCATGGATATGGGCCACTTGTACCACGATGCCGTGTATGGCGACCCCATCCTGGCCCTGGACGTGAAGGAGCAACTGCGCACGCGCGAGATCAACGCCTGCGAGGAAATGCACTTGGCCCGGAAGAGCCAGATCTATGACCGCGCCAAGGACCTGTGCGAGAAAACATCAAACCAGGAGAAAACACGAGTGGGCCAGACGATAAATGTAAGTTGATGATTCTTTGAAAACTTTCTGGGTGTTACATTTTGTTTTGTTCTTTTTTTTTTTCTTTTTTTTTTATTTGGGGGGGGGGGGGGGTAGAATTTTGCTGTTTAGGAAAATGTCCGATGTGCGTTGTTTCTGCTGCTGTTGTTGATGGTGATTTATTATGATGTTGTTGCTGTTGTTGTCGTTGATGGTGTTGTTATTGTTATTTTTTTCTTTGTTGTTGTTATTGTGGTGGTTGCTCTTGTAGTTGTTGTTGTTGTTTTGGTGTGTTATTTTTGTGTTTTATTGCATGTTTTTTTTTCCTTTGGCTTGTTTGTTTGTTGTTAGTTGTTTTGTTTGGGTGGTTTTTTTTTGGCTTTGTTTTGGGTTTTTTTTTAGTGGAAAGGTGAATGTGTTTTTGATCGAGTATTTAATTTAGATATTTTAGTTACTTAAAAATAAAGCAACGTAACCACATTGGATATTAAAGAATTATTTATCATGCTGTTCTAGTAGGAAGGAAGTGATGTTTTGTTGTCTTATGTCTATTGTTTACAGTCTCGAAGTCCGGAATGTATCAAGGGGGGTCAATTATGTTTAAGTTGAACTTTGTTCAGTACTGTAGCTATATATAGAGTAGAGTGAGAATGTCATCAAGTAACCAATTTACTGACCCTGAACAGTTTACGCCAACCCGTAAATGCTCCAGGTGTATTGGTACAACACGGGCGATCCTGCCTGTCACTATTGGAAAGCCTCCATCAAAACAAAAAATGGGGTCACACGTTTTAAAGTGATTTAAAACCCTGACAGTTGTATTACATTGTAGATCTGTCGCCGTGAAGGATCACCATAGGGAATCTAGGAGACGTTAAACAAAGGTTCGATCTTTCAAAAAATAAAGTGATGCTTAGACCTCTACCGCCAAATAACTGGTGATTTTTATTATTATTATTGCATTGCAGCTTCTTCTGTATGTGCTTTATGTGCTGTTACAGCGATCTTGGTCCTCCATTTCTCACTGTTAACAGTCCACTTGGTGAAAATTGAAAGTGGTTTCTTTTCTTAGTACAGTGTATGCAAAGAAAAGATCAAAACATCACACTTCTTCCGCACTCATTAAACCTTATCATTCTGCACATTGGAGGTCGTTAAAACTCATGCATCTTTTCTCCACACGAAAAGAATGTTTAAATCAATGAGAAGACAAGGCAGCGAACTCGCTGACCTAAGTTATCTCAATAATGATTGTTCGCCACTGCAAATCTCCATTTCTTTTTGTTGCATCTATTAGCACTGTGTTTCCGTGTTATCGTTGTTGGTTTTTTTTTGGTTTTGTTGTTATTTTATTGTTGTTGTTTTTTTGTTTTTTTTTTGTGGTTTTTTTGTTTTGTTTTTGCTTTCTCTTTTCCACTCCCGCGCCTCAAACACAAAATTCACCAAATTTGGTCGGTTTTTAAACACACAAATTAAAAATTATTATAACAGTAAGTGGAGACAAATGTTATCTTTTCTCTATATAAAAAATAAATTAGCCTAAATCGATCAGAACATGTTTAAATTTAAAGAGTCAACTACTTACATTTAAAGAGTCAACTACTTACTTGCTTTCTATATATTCATTAAGTTTAACTATTTTTAAACTCCAACATAAAAGTTGCTCTTAGTTCCTTTCGCCATTTAAGTAAAAAATTAATGTTCCGACTTAATTTCTTTATATTATGTTGAATTGCTGCACATTATAGTCATTCAATTTGGAAGTTTCAAAGACTTGGCACCAACGGTTCTATAGTTCCACAATATTGATTTAAACAACTTTATAAGGGGGTATCTGGTTCTTTAGGTTCAGTTTTGGAGTTCGACAAGGCTAGAAGAATGACTAAAAACGATAAACGGAATCGATAATTCTGCAAATACGACCTCTCTTGTGAAAAGAAACAACTTATCGAGACTCATTTTGATCTAGAATAAAGAAATGCTTTCCATTTCTATATCTCAAGATATATTGATTAGATCATACAAGGAATAATTTCGAAATTAAACGTTTTTACGGGTAATTTAACAATATAAACTTTTGTGAACAGTCATTATCTGGGTACAATAAATTTTGCATTAAAACAGCTTAGTTAGCTCACTCATGAATAACATACGAGCGAGAATGGCATAGGTGTATGTCTAAAAAGTGTAGATGGCGATACAAATAAGAATTGCACCGTATTTAGATAGAAGTATTAAAGAGAGATAGAATGTATGCAATATCTAGGAGATAGACACGCGTAGATACAGAATGATTCGAGTTATGCATTGTTCTAATGATAATTACTTTCATAGTTTTTGTACTCTCTTACGCTAAACGCTAAAAGTGGTTTAAATACTATTCATTATTGCCCAACTACCCAAGAGCGAGATGTCAGTCAGGTTTAAGGTAATAAGTGTTTCTCTCTGTGTGTGTGTGTGTGTGTGTGTGTGTGTTTAAGGGTGAGGGGCACAGATAATAAAATTAAGAAGCAGATTAAAAAACCACGGTATAAAAGTAAACCAAAATATATAAACGTTCAGGACAAAACAATTACTCTTGTTAGAACGTGTTCACGGTTGATATTTTCCACAACCCATATTACAAAGTTCACCTCGCGTACTATCAAATTAAGGTACTTATTTTTTCCGAAACTCCCCACCATTATTGCACAGCTTGTGCACATTTTTATTCGGAATGCAAATATACAGTTCCGAAGGGCGGTTTGTGTTTCTGCGAATTCCTTGGTGAGGCGAAGAAAATTTAGCATTATTTTGATATGTTGATAGTTTTTATCTATTTTTAGTTTGTTAGTTGTTTTGTTTTACTTTTCTTTTCTTTATGGTCTTAGGAGGTGCTTCTGTCTTCTTGTAAGCCTTGCTCTCTCTCTCTCTCTCTCTCTCTCTCTCTCTCTCTCTCTCTCTGTCTCTCTGTCTCTTTTCTTTCTCTCTCTCTCTCTCTCTCTCTATTTCTTTCTCTCCACCCTCTCTCCCTTTATCTATAAGTCTATATATCTATCTCTCGCTCGCTCTCTCCCTCCCTCCCTCCCTCTCACGTCCCCCTTTTTTTCATTATTGCATTACCCCCTTCACCAATTTACAAATTTTGTCAAATTGCCAACAAAGTTTTGAACAAAATGATCTTTATCATCTTAGTCAAACACCAGCATGATCTTGTACAGCACTTGTGCTTCTCAAACAATCCTACAAAGATAGTGACGTCCTTAGAACATACAACTCGTCATTCGCCGCTACTATACGTTAAGTATTTGCCAGCACGTTAAGCTACCAGCGTACATTCCTGTCATGTATAAAGATTAGAAACGCTTATACATGACTGTATAGACGTTAAAAGTCTATATTTGTTCAATTGAAAGCGGTAGATGTGCATCGTATTCTGCTACGAAAAGTTAATGCGCACTGTGCTAAAATGTATTAAACTAGCTGCCAATCACAACACGTAATTATCAACGTTTGTAAGTTTCAAGTGACTTCTCTCGTAGACTAGAATAATGTGACCGGCTGAGACAGGAGTCATGGTATCCCCGCCCTATCTCGTGTGTGACAGCACATAAAATTGTCAGACCTCCGTCTTGGGGCCCGTCCACAATAGAGATTATATAGTGCTGCTGTTGGACTTTAAACCAACCCAACAACAACAACTCTCGTAGACTGTACTTATAATAACGTGTTATAACTTTAAACACATCTAACACATTTCTCGATTCCCTGCAGGTTATACTGGAAAGGTCCCCTCACCTGGAGCGAAGTTTAGCCATCGAGAAAGCGCGCCTGGAGACGCTTCACAACCTCCTGGTGCGGCGAGAGACCGCCAAGAAAGCCAAGGAGTCCTCGTCCCTGACTGGCACTACCATCACCTCCATGGCCTCTCCAGTGTCTACAACGACTTTGTCTTCTAAGCGGTATTTTTGGTTTGTTTGTTTGTTTATTGATTGATTGGCGGCCAACGTTAGCACTTTATAGGCTATATTGTGAACAAATCTAAAAGAAAAAGGAGAAGGAGGAGAAGAAGAAGAAGAAGAAGAAGAAGAAGAAGAAGAAGAAGAAGAAAAGAAGAAGAAGAAGAAGAAGAAGAAGAAGAAGAAGAAGAAGAAGAAGAAGAAGAAGAAGAAGAAGAAGAAGAAGAAGAAGAAGAAGAAGAAGAAGAAGAATAAGAAATACACCATTTTTAATCTGATATTAATAACAATAACAGGTATGATAAAAATCATAATAACAACAACATCAACAGCAACATCAACAACAACAAATACAACACGACGACGACGGCGATGACGACGAAAACAGCAGCAACAACAACAACAACAACATGAACAACAACAAAAACAACCAGAAAGATAATAATATCATCAACAACACCAATGACAAAAACAAACAAAAAACTTAGACTTACAACGATAGAAAAGAATAATATTATTTTCAAATATTGTTACAGCTCCCTTTTAGTTTGCAATACATGTATGCAATTTCACCCAACGATTCTTATTGAACGAAAATTTCAACCATATAAAAAAAAGAAGTACCATAACACGAAGATAACATACATTGCATTTTTTTTTCTTTCTACACTTTTTTTAAACAGGCCTCCCACGAGAAAAGGAAGGTCGGCTCTCAAAAGCATAGGTCGCAGGAGGAGGCAAGACAGAGAGAAAAGTAAAAAGAGAAGAATGAAAGAAGATGGCCCGCTTTTAAATACAGATTTTAGTTCGGAGCGACATTTGCCAAAAACATCACTGTATTCTAAGCGGAATGAGCATGCGGTAAAAACCTTAGCAAGGTACACAGTTTTATTTGATCTATTTTATAAGTTACCGTACGTTATATAAAACATGTGGAAAAAAATGATATCATTTAAAGAAAAATCAGACTAACATATTATATAAGCATAATCAATCTATAGAAATGATTATAAATTTTGCGTTAACAAAAATACAAAGACGTCAATATTGAAAAATAGGACTATCTTTTTGAAGTCCTTGTGGTTATTTTTATTTTATTTTTTATCACTAATTTGTTAGAGATATGCGCTACCTAAACACGTTTAAAATGATTTTGTAGTAATTTTGAAGGATGAAAATAACCATTGAAAGTATTAAATTGAGGAATATTATTTTACAGGAGTACTGAGTACTAAATATAGCGAACTTCAATTAAGGTTTAAAGGTATTAAAAATAGCTTTATTCAGTCATTACATTCTAGTCTTTCTAGTGATAATTCGAGCGATCCCATTACTTTCGTTGTATGGCATCGGTATGCAAATTGGTTTATATCTGTATTTTTCATAGAACAAGCATCATAATCATCATCATTAATGTTTTCATAATCATCTCCAATTGTTCTTCTATATCTTTTCACTTTTTCCGACTCATTACTTTGTATCTCTTTAAGCTCTTCTCTTTCTTTAGCAGCAACTCGAAGTCAAATCGCCCGGAGCTTAATAATAGCTGTCTTTTAAGCCATAGAAATGCATTGGTTGACAAACGTCCTCTGTTTGTTTCTCAGGATCAGCTGGCAAATGGAGACTCGCAAACGTGACCATAGACGCTTCCAGGAAAACCTGGTACACTTCAGCAAACCTATGATGGAGAGAGCGCGGATGATCCTCAGGGGTCGACCGGACATGGACGTGGAGCAGTTCCTTCAGGAGTTCCAAGACTTCCTTTATCCGAAGGAGAAGGCGGACACTAAAATGGGCCATCGCAAGTCAAAGCGGAAACGTTCAGCAGAAAACGACGCCTCTCTGCCTTCAGACGATCCATCCACAGGAACGCTAGTACAACGAAGTATAGAGGAAGAAGACGAAGAGGACGTATTTGTTCAAGATTTAACTAATCCCTTATCCAGTGATACGTGCGATCTTGGAATTGATCATTCAGTGCATTTTAACCAACTTTCTCAGCCTGACGACGTCTCCATAACCCAGGAGCTGCCATCCAAGCTTAGAAGCTTAACACTGTCACCTAATAACAACACTGGCGAAGCTTACACAAGACTGCCTGGGGATGAACTAGAAGTGGATGATGTCAGTACCAATCCATCTAAAACTCGCCCAACCTCGGAGAGAGAGGGCAGTTTTCACTTGCCGGCGATCGTGGCTACCAAGTCCGATGTGATGAATCTAAGGAGCCGCCCTGGTTCTAGCGCCGGGGTATCGTCCAGTGAGCAAAACACGGAGATGTTACTGGGGGACATTCAAGGGTCTCTAGCGGATGCTGTTGCATTAAGAACAAAAAGTGTAGACTTAAACAACAACGAGTTTGAGAGCACCAGTAGCAATACGTCTTTCAACATGGACATGGGCGCAATGCGAACTAATCATGATTCATCGCCATCCCGCCAGAACCATAACATGGAAAATAAGAGGGGCGTCCAAAAGGGTAAAAACGAACACGCATTTAGAAACGAATCTCAACCTCCTGCTGATTCAGATGTTGGAGATAACCACGCAGAACACGTAAAAAGCTCTAGGAAATCTACCTCAACGTCAGCCGGACTCAGCTCCACGCCTTCCACCATTCTATCTCAGGTAATCATAGAAGAGGATGAGACTGAGCGACAAACTCGCGGCACCCCCTCCACTCTCTCGTCATCTCCGTCTCACTCCAACCCGAGACTCTCCTCGCGAAATGGTCAAGGAGACCGCTCTGATGCTGGGGCTTACATTCAACGTCTTCCGCCTTTGAAACCACACGGTAAATCATCCAACAGTCCAAATACACCAGGAGGAATCGCCAGTACTGGTAAAGAGCTGTCGAACTCAGGTCGCAACAAATCGCCGCTGAGAAGCAAACCAGAATTTACTGACTTCTCCTCCACTAAAGTGAATCGGCAAAGTATGAAAATTTCAGACACAGCTGTCTCGGGGGGCATAACAAAGAAACATCAAGAAGCGAATCGTATTCCACACAACCCGTCAGGGAAAAAAGATGCTTCCAACCCTCACCACAACAACCCCAGCTCTAAAGAATCAAAAGAGAAATCTCATCGCTTCAGTGCGCATGGCAGTTTTTCGTCCGGAAGTATCAGTAACCATGGAGACCCTGTTCTTGACAATCCAGATCATGGGAGCTTTTTACCCAGCCTGTCAAACCAACGGGGCAAGAAGGCTGGCAGTGACGTCAGAGTGTTTAATGGCGACTGCGGTTTAGAGGGCACAACAGAAAACGTCGGAACCCGAGAAGACACGTACGCTCTGCCCTCCGCCATCGGCCTGCCCAAGGTCTGGAAGCAAAGCATAGAGAAAAAGAAAGATCCCCGGGGCGAGCCTGAGGTCTCCGCGGCAGCCATTGCCAGAAAACACAGGCGGAGTCGCATGAACTCGAACTCTATCTTTTCCGTCTAGCCTTGGACTTCTCTACCCGCAGGTTTGTCAGCCCAAACGTAGCAGCACCCAGCTGGTAATAGACGATAGTTAAGTGAATCTGCACCGGCGTCAAACCATAGCTCTATCTTAAACTTACGGAGCCAATAAGACATTATGTCGTCTGATATTGTCATTTGGATTGCAAAGCCTGTAATTGCTCGGTTAGAGAGAGAGAGAGAGAGAGAGAGAGAGAGAGAGAGAGAGAGAGAGAGGAGCTCAGCAGTATCACACCCCTGTCGGTGTAGAAGTCGCTTGGTCTAGCCCCTTCCATGTCCAAAGCATTGCGACTTCTATAACGCTTAGCAATCATCATTTTCAGGTTCATGTTACAAACACACTGTGCATTCAAAGGGCTCTTCAATGATGGCATTATATCTGTTCAATTTCCACACATGACTGTAAGTTAAAGCCTTTTTAAACTACTTTTAAAAGAGGTTCCTCTTAACGTTAGTATTTTTTTCTCAAACAAAATAATGAGGTTAAACATTTGGCCCTGATAAATATATTCGCAGCCATACAATAGCAATTAACGCATCGGAGAAAACTCAACAAATTCCTTAGAAAAGTAGAAATCATACACAAGGTGCTTTTTGTTGGCATTCAATGATATTTATTACCATTTATATGTTGTTTATACTGGTGGCTGTTTTTTTCTTTTGGATCTAAGCTTATAATTAAGCTAAGCACCTTTGGACGAAACTTAACAATGACTTAATATTTCCCAAACCTTTATTTTTTTTAAAAGCAAAAACACGCCAATCAAATCAGCTGAGCAGTGACATAGATATCCTGACATAGATATCATGACAAGACATTAAAGTTGTTTTCCTTGATCTTAGAGAGGTTTTATTTCCTGCTTTGTTGTTTGTTAAGTTCCCAAGTGGATTTTATACAGCTTTATAAAGCGAGGAGCCCCAATAGGTATACGTGTTTACAGACAAAGGCAGTTGCTGGGATCAGAAACTTGAGCTCGTCAGCCATGAACCAAGAGTCGAGAGTACAACGTCGCAGTAGCTTACGACTCGTCGTAAACCTTATACTTATTTCCTAAGAAGGGTCGTAAGCATACCATATAGGTTGTACTTATGACCACCCGTATCTTGAAAATCAAACTTCATGTATATCGCATAACCTCGACATGAACCAATTATAATGGCATAAAGTAATGTATTTTATTCTTTATTAACATATTATTTTCTTGATTTATAGAAATTTATCAAGAAATTTCAGCATTTAATGTTAAAAACCTATATAAAACAGTTTTATGGCAGATAATTCTGTATTACCCTGTATATTATAAGACAAAAGACATCGGTTGATGCCACAATTGTTATATTGGAATAAAGATCTTACATTAATTTGCCTTGGTCGCGTTTTATGCAGTTTTAAGTTTTACCACTGCTACTACCACAACAACAACAACAACAACAACAACAACAACAACAACAACTACTACTACTACTACTACTACTACTACTACTACTACTACTACTACTACTACTACTACTACTACTACTACTACTACTACTACTACTA
>RQTK01000554.1:67763-77823 GCA_003991915.1 Elysia chlorotica | reverse complement strand
AGGATATTGGCAGGTGCTTACTCGCTGTTTTGGTGCTGGGCGCTTTGTGTAGGCGGAGAGTACTCGACAAGGTGCGCAGATTTGCACGGTTTTGTTGAGTTGGTTTAACGTCCGACATCAGCACTATACAGGCTATATTGTGGACGGGCGCCGAGACTAACATCTGACAATTTAATGTGCTGCCACACACAAGGTAAAGCGGGGATACCATACCCTTGTTTCAGTCGGTAACATTCTACTTACACCGACCCAACCAATAGGGAGCAAAATTGCAGGGCTCGAACCAGGTTCAGGTGTATTGTGTATGAAGATTTTGGCGAGAGGGGGCTGGATGGGGGCCTGGATCATACAAACACAGTTCTGGTGTACGTTTTGTGTATGAAGATTTTGGGGGAGAGGGGTAGAGCGGGAAGTCCATAATTGTACAATGACAGGTTCATGTGTATTGTATTCCCTGTATTGAAGGTGATATCGTTCATAGCGTCCATTGTATTGAGTTGTGCAGAGTATTGTGTTGTCTGTCTCGTGGTGCCTGCTGTCTGCTGTGTCTGGACGCTGAAGTGGATATCTTGTCTGCCTGTCATGTATGCGCGGGTTGATTGTCTAGACTGCCCGTCAATCTGCCAATCTGTCAATCTTTATCTTCTTTCTTGTGTTTAACTAAGGATAATGTTTAATGTTCCGGTTTTTATTTTGAGGGCTTTTATGTTTGTGCAGGGTTAAACCTTTTTTTATACGGCGCCGTATTCGTGACAAAGAAATGCACCCAAAGTGATTTTTTAAACCATGGTCGGTTTCTCTATAGAGCAATGGAGAGAGTTATCTCCCTCTCTCCTGGTTTAACGTCTCTTAGGTTCCTCTGGAGGGTTCTATACGGTGACGGGCCCCAAGCTTGATTCTGGACAATTTTATGTGTTGCCACACACGAGATAGGGCGGGGATACCATCACTCCTGTGTCAGCCGGTCACATTATACTGACACCGACCCAACCAGTTAGATCGGTTTCAATGTACATGTACTATATTTGCGCTTTTAGTGGAATCACAATGCTGGACACTCCCAGAGCAGCATTAATTTCACAACAGTCTTGCCAAGAAGTTGGTGTCTTGGTCTCCTTTGCGAATTATGTAACTGTAATAAGCGCCCACGCCTACACATTATCTAGCCATAACATCAATGGAGGTAACCAAGTACATGATACATCGTGCATGTCCCTAGCAAGCCAGGCAGAGTGACATCATTTATGAGATACGAGAAAACACCAAAAGGGTCTAGACATAGCTTCATATCTACTAGTCTCCTAGCCCAAGATCTAACTAGACATGGTCCCCGACTCGTCGTATATGTTCCCTCAGGGAAACCTAGGAAACGTTAGCCCGCTCTCTCACATTCTCCTTCTCTCTGTCTTCTCTCTCTCTCTCGCTCTCTTTCTATCTCTCTCTCTCTCTCTCTCTCTCTCTCTCTCTCTCTCTCTCTCTCTCTCTCTCTCTCTTTGGTCATGGTCTATGCCATTGAAGGCAGGCATGTTGAGCGAGTACCTTAAACCGTTAGTTAGAAGAAAATGGTACATGCGCGTGCATAATTAAAGAAAGCGATACTTTTGTATCCCTTAAGGCCAATGACTGTACAGAAATGGAAAAAAAAGGGACGAAACGCTTTACATTGTCCAATCATGTAAAGTGAATCAGCCGCTCCTTCTACGCGAGACATAGTGATGGTTTAACGTCTTTGGGAGCGGCGGTACATACAGAGGTTGTCTGATGCTTCGTTTTGGACGATATCTTTTTTTTTTGTTCCAGATTTCTCCGATGACTTGGGAGTCTCCGTTAATTACATGATGTCACAGGACGACACTAAATATGTGACTCATCTTTTACTTGCATTGGGTTTTTTAATTGGTTAATTGGTATATTTCTTTCCTTGTAAGTCAACACGAAGATTGTATTTTAAGCATAACTTACGCTTAATATAATTAATTGTTTCTTTAAATTGGAACGTGGAAGGTTGTAAAAAGCAGAATATTTCATCTGGAGGAAAAACCCTGAAGCTGTCCGTCGTTTTTGTTGTGAATAAAAATAATCAAAACGTGCGTTGTTTTAGTCCTTTACAAAAGTGGTAGCTCTATGTGGTAGTATTCGTAGATCTAGTCACTCTGAGTACGATACCCAAGATTTATGAGATCAAGATTATTTTTAAAATTGTGGCATCACAGAAGATAGAAAAGAGTCGCATCTATGGTTTTTGTAATAAAAGCAAGATGATTGAAAACCTCCAGCAGATCTTAAAAGAACGTTTCAGACAAAGGCCAGTTCCATAGAGAAAGGCCAGTTCCACAGACAAAGGCCAGTTTTCACCCACACTTGGCCATCCAGGTGATGCCAGATAACTGGGTTTTATTTTTGGTTTGTGATTAAGTAGTATTTTTTCTAACGTCTTCATTCAATCAATGTTGAAACGTCAAGAAAAGAAAGGCTGCAATACCAATGACGATGCCAAGTAAGAAAAAAAAAACAGACATAACAAAAGCAAAATAGAAACAAAAGCCAATAGTCTTGAATTATATTTCCACAAGCCACACCCACCCCCCCCACCCCCACCAAAACAACAAAAAAAAAAAAAAAATACTCCAAGAATCTCATTCTCAGACTTTCAGACTATTCTGGAGAGAACTCGATAGCGCCAAAGTTCGCACACTTATCAAAGAAAATCACAACAAACCAGGTTTTTCCTCCTCCTCCAACTTTGGTGTGCCTCACTGCCTGCCAATTCGGATTGACTGACAGACCAACTGACCATCTACCTGACAACTGGTCATGTTTGGGCTAAACAGAAGCTTCTTGGCTTGGCGTGTTTAATTTTGTAGGAAGTGCCCAGGAGTTCAAGTCACAAACTGGTGTTGAGACTTTTTTGCGCGTTTATTTTTAGTCACATTTTATCTTTTAATAGTAAAAAGCAACTTAATTTTTTGTAAGCTGTTCTGTCTCATGCTTTTTATTGATTAGTTCAGCTCCTCAAACTAATTTTGTTTTTCATCTCGGTTTTTGTTTTGTATCTCCATATTTAATTATATTTTATACATCACTGTTCTTTGTTTTGGAATATTTCCTTTCATTTCAATCTGAAATAAGCTTCCAGTATAATCATGATTAGTATTGCAGTCTGTTAAGACTAGTATTGGTTAAATGGTATTTGATCACATCATCAGAAAAATAGTTTACAATGGATTCAATCACGAAATATATTTTATGTCCACATTGTGTTATATGTAATGATAACATCGCTTCGGTACATGGGTATACTTTTTATCAAAGTCATGGAGTAAAGACAAAACTAGGTTAGGTTTCAATACATTGAAAGCTAACCAAAGCGGAGGAGGTTATTTCAAATTGTTCCCCCTTTTGTTAATTTACCTTTCTGTTCTATTGAGGAAAAAAAATTGTAAATCCTTATTTCTTAAAATCCCTTTTATGACAACCACCCCATATATAGTTTATAATGTAATGTTAGATATCATATCATTGATAACTTTTAATCATGCCTCCACCTTATCCATTGATGAATGAATGAATCAATGAATCCCTTTCCTCTTGTAGTTGGATCGGTGTCAGTTTAATGTGACCGACTGAGACAGGAGTCATGTAATCCCCACCGTGTCTCGTGTGTGGCAGCACATAAAATTGTCGAACGTCAGTCTTGGAGTCCGTCAATAATGTAGCCTATATATCAATAAGTTGGACGTCAAACCAACTCAACTACTCTACTACAACTACAACTCTCTCTTGATGAATGAATTAATCAGTGAATCCCTTTTATCAAGAGCAAATTCAAACAAAGGAAAAAACAAGAAAAATTCCCCCCAACTCACGAAACCAGCTCACCAGTCGCCGATTCACCGCTCAGACCAATACCTGAATGATTGAGTGT
The DNA here is from genome assembly GCA_003991915.1 of Elysia chlorotica. Classification (NCBI taxonomy): domain Eukaryota; kingdom Metazoa; phylum Mollusca; class Gastropoda; family Plakobranchidae; genus Elysia; species Elysia chlorotica. The sequence goes on along the minus strand of RQTK01000554.1, from coordinate 73,898 downwards.
CTCAGCCCTTGGACTAAAAAAGGTGCCTGTTTTTCGTTGTTTTTCTTATCGTTTTTCTTTGTTTTTCTTATCCGCTGGTTTCCTTCCTTTTCGCTCAGAATCAAAATATAAGCCGACTGTGGTCAGACAAGTCGGACTTAATTAGCCATTTCTCACCGACACATTGAGACGCACGGCGCCCAGTCTCACAGTACAAGACTCCACACCTTTCCAAAGTTTGTTTTGAGTAGCGGTGGCGAGGGCCAAAGGTGTGGTACCATGGGAGACGAGAGGCGCCGCTTGTCCGACATGTTTCCTCTTTCCAGAGATGGGTTTTCAATACTTCTCGTTCTGTCTTTGTTATTCTTCTTTATTTTGTTTAGTCCTTGTATCCAGAAAAGCCGTGCTCGTGTTTTTCTTTATTTGAATTCACACGGTATGTTTAGATCTGGTAAAGATGTCACTCATTTCCCTTCTAGGTAAGCATAAAAGGCACTGTAAGAAGAAAATGAAGAAAAGGGGAAAGGTAGACGAAGAATATTATGATGATGATGATGATGATGATGATGATGATGATGATTATGATGATGAAGAGGTTCAGAAAGGGATTAGAGAAATAGAAGAAACAAAAATAATGAGACATGGATAGATTGAAGGAGGGATTTGCAAAATGGTTTTAGGCATGAGAAAAAGATAAAACAAACCACAATTAAGAACATCGACAACAACAAAAACAAAACAAAAATAGAAAGAAAGGCTAGAGTACTTTTTTGAGAGAGAATATCGGAAAAGTATATAAAATCTCCACACCTGCATTCTTTTCTTTAGCTAAAACTATACCAACACAAAAACAAAACATAAACAAAAAACGCGATAAGAATCCCATCTGTACGGAGAACGAAAAAAACACTGATTAGAACGCGATGATTTTGATGATCTCCGTAACAACAACATCACTATTGATACCACTGTAGATTACACAGAAACTACCTACAAGCTTTGTTGGTACTAAGCCAACAAAACTGCCAACGCTCTGCCCCAAGAAATTACTTGTACATATTCTCTTACCCTTTTATTTTCGACTAAATATGTACACTTCGACGGCTCGTTTCTATGTTGCTTATCGTCCAACGTCAGTTCTATACATGTATAAGCTTTATTGTTGACGGATCCAAAGACTAATGTTTGGCCAATGACGTGCTGAAACATGACAGAAACCGTACAGGGATACCATGGCTCCTGTCTAATTCGCTCTCGTTAATAATTAAACCAGTTGGGGAAGAAGTCGAACATCAAACTTTTGTCTGCTCATGGGCTTCGAACAAGGAGCCTCCCAATTAAAAGACCAATGCTCTACCACTTGGGCCATCCTCTTGGGCCAGTTTGCCCCACCCCCCTCTACTACGATGGCTGTTAGATTGACAAACTTACGCCAAAAAAAAAAGCGCACATGTAACCATTCTCTAACACTTATTTTTTAATAAACTTAAATACAGCTTCATACCTCGTTGAGTCGGAAGCTATTATTCAAGAAAGCATCGAAATCATCATCTCAGCTTGTTCAGCGTTCACTGACTTCCCTCACAACATCCATGTGTTAAGACTCTCTACTACAAGGCTCGTTATTAAGTACACCGTACCACTGGCATTAGAATGATCTACTCACCTGGAATCTGGAAGTAGTTACGACCCTGCTCCCGTACCGACGTAAGTACCTGTTCAACATGATTGGACACTGTTATCAACATCATTCCAGTGCCTGCGTTGCGGTCGAAAAAATACTTATCTCGTCTGGTCTATAATTTATACACTTCGTTTTTTCTTCCTAGCCCGCTGGTTGTGCTTTGCCTTTCATTGTAGCCCTAAATTGTCCAAAACTTTCAGATATCCGCGGAATCTCAAGGCCTACCTTGTAGAGAATTTACTTTCTTGGTATTTTTTCGTTACGAGCTAATGTTTTATGTAACATACCATATAATTATACATGAACACACTGTACAATTCAGGCTTTGCGACCCAAACGTAGACAATGTATGACATAATCATAACTCACTAGGCATGGGATTTTTTGTATTGCTAATTGGCTCCAGTTCCGTAAACCTAGGATAGAGCTATGATTGGGTGTCGTACAGAGTTATTACATGTACAATTCAGACTTTGTGATCTAAACGTGGATAATGTATGGCATAATCATAACTCACTAGGCATGGGATTTTTTGTATTGCTAATTGGCTCCAGTTCCGTAAACCTAGGATAGAGCTATGATTGGGTGTCGTTACGTATCGCTTTCGTGTAGCCAACGCTATGAGACCTTTATCGCAAAACATATTTTTTATGTACCTTAGACGCTCTACTCTCAAAACAAAAACTTCATCATCCAATCCCGTAGATTGTTTTTCATCACCCAAGCTTTAAAAAAAAAAAGAAATTCGAAAAAAAAAAACTCATTATGACCTCGGCAGATAAGCCTAGCCTTCGACGTGCCACGTTTCGTACAACTAGAGCTAATTCTCCGCTGTCACTTTATAATCAAGTTTACAGCGAGCTGCGCCAATTCACTCCTGCCATCTTAATCAAGTTTATGGTACGCAATGTCTATCAAGGCAGGGTTCGCCCTGCCATACTCAGTTAAGAGGGTCACTCCATTAAAGTCACATTAATCTTGGCACCTGCGATAAGGTGGCGCCTGCTCTTGTATTTATGCAAATTACTCATAGGTCTATTATAGGTATGACTGCTCATTGTGTACTGCATAACTTTTTGCCCTAGTAATATAAACAGGAGTACCGTTCTCTATAGAGCGAGGGAGAGTTCTCTCCCTCGCTTCGGGTTTAACGTCTTCTAGGTTCCCCTGGAGGGTCCTATACGGCGACGGGGCCCAAGACTGGCGTCTGACAATTTTATGTGCTGTCACACACGAGACAGGGCGGGGATACCATGACTCCTGTCTCAGCCGGTCACATTAACTGACACTGACCCAACTAGTAGGGAGTGAAATTGCCAGGGCTCGAACCACGGATCTTTTGCGTCAGAAGCCGATGTTCTACCCTAACCGGTCACGTTATACTGACACCGACCCAACCAGTTACAGGTGTACCGTGCGACCCCTTCCTCTACTAAAACCTCAATCAACTAAATGAACTGTTTTCCTGTTGTTGTTGCTTTCGCTATAAGGGGGCTAAATTCTACATGTATTACTTTGATGGAAGGCATGGGAGATGTTCAATAAGCAGAAAAGTCAATAAGTTATAATATGATGTAGTACATCTAGGGGTTGTTGTTGTTGTTGTTGTTGTTGTTGTTGTTGTTGTTGTTGTTGTTGTTCAGTTGGTTTAACTCCCAACATCGGTACTATATAGGCTATTTTGTGGACCATTGACTAACGTCTGACAATTTTATGCGCTGCAACACACGAAACCGTTCTGACCTTGAACGTTAAAGCGACTCAATTCAACTGTGCTAGTTATACGGTGGCGGTCTCAAGATTTATGAAAACAAAGGCACGGAGACAAAGACAGTGTGGAAATACCAGGGCTTCTATTTCAGCCTGTCAGGATTTCACTAACACCAATCCTAACCAGTAAACCTTTCTTTCCTTTTTATTGCTGTTCCTCTCTGTAACTAATACTTTGTTTTTAAAGCGCACCCTCAAGGCCTGGGACTAATATTTGCACATCACACCCCTAACACTTACTTTAAAGAGAAAAAGATAGTCTTGTTCTCTATAGAGGGAGAGAGACAATTCTCTCCACCTCTCCTGGTCTAACATCTATTTTGTTCCCCCCTGGAAGATCCTATACGGCGAAAAAGATAGGCTTGATTCCCAATCCCAAACATAATTACACCTTAAAGAGAGAGGCTTTATGATGTACGGTAAGGACTGGTAGAGGCGACATTGACTGATGCATCGTCATACACAATTACCCAGATTCTATTCATTCTACGCACGTTAAAACGAGAATGCTTACTACAAAAATGTCACTCGATAGTCCTAAGTTTGTTGAAACAGTTAATTTTATGTGGCTCCTCAGACAATATGGCATCTTTTCAATCTTTTGTGTCTTTGCACTCTAGTAGGTGCGGTCTAGATCTATACGTACACGACTACACCTTCAGCAAAAAAAACAACAAAAAAAACCGCTAAGCTCGCTAGCGCTAACCTTAATAATTTCTTGTCTTGAGCCGCCGATTATTTTGATATGTGACTTGTAATTGTGGTTTTCTACGGTTTTCTTGAAGTGCGTAGTGTTAGGGGTAGAATATTATTTACTACGCCACTCCTGCTATTTAATGCCAGGGTATTCGCTTTACCTTTAGTCTTTAAGTGTTTTAATCACCAGGTATGTAGGCGTTCTTGTGACTGACGTCTATCTTTTTATGTCCGTACCTCTGTCTCTGTCTCTCTGTTGATCTTTCTATCTACTTTTCTATATTTCTATCTATCTATCTATCTATCTATCTATCTATCTATCTATCTATTTATCTTTCTATCTACCTCTCTATCTATCCATCTATCGATCTATATATCTATCTATCTACCTACCTATCTATCTATCTATCTATCTATCTATCTATCTTTCTATCTACCTCTCTATCTATCCATCTATCGATCTATATATCTATCTATCTACCTATCTATCTATCTACCTATCTATCTATCTATCTATCGATCGATCTATCTATCTATCTATCTACCTATCCATCTCTTTCTCTCTTCTTTCAGTATCACAAGGGAATAACAAATACAGTTTATAAAGGTTAGTTACCTAAACCCCACTTTCTCTTCATCATTTCAATACAATGTTTTGAATAAAAAGAAACAATAAAAAAAAAACGTTCATAAGCCGTCTGTTATTTTTAATTTAATTTATAAAAAGCAGTCATACAACACTGGAAAATATAGACTTTAGCGAGTTTTCCTTCTCTTCTCTTCCCCCCCCCCCTCTCTCTCTCTCTCTCTCTCTCTCTCTCTCTCTCTCTCTCTCTCTCTCTCTCTCTCTCTCTTACACACCCACACCCACACCCCATCTCCAATCTTTATAACTATCCTCTCGCCTACTTTAAGCATCAACCATGGTGGGCCGGGGGCTGAGTGATTGCTCTTGAATTAAACAGGTTTGACCCTACTGCCCCTCTGCTATCATCAATTTTCACCGATGACCTGCTGCGCTAACCGGCGTGCATCAACAAGGCATTTCTCACCTTCATGAATCTCCAGAGGATTTCAGACTCGTGAATGGTTCTTTTAATTTCCTTTGCTCCTCTAGAAATCTAGATCTAGCTCTTTCGTTCGCAGTCTTCCTTCCTTCCCCGCTAAGCCAATTGCGATAATTCTTCAGTAAATTTTATCTTAAGTAGCCAAGTCAAGCTGCCTATGAGGTGGTCAGACTGACCTCTACGCTATCTCGTTATGTCTCTCTCTCTCTCTTTCTTTATTTCCCTCTCTATCTCTCTCTCTCTCTTTTTTTTCAACCGACTCTTCTCTTTCACTTTCTCTCTCTCTCTCTCTCTCTCTCTCTCACTCTCTCTCTCCTCTCATTCCTTTAACCCCTCCCAACCCAATATTTCCCTCTCTATCCCAACTCCTGTTTGCTCTCTCCCTCCCCCTCTACCCCCTCCACACCCAATCCTTCACCCTCCCCCTCTCTCTTCCCCAACCCCTGTTTGCCTAGACACACCGGGTGTCCCGAGGCGCCAAGCTGGCGGAGCTGGGCGAGTGACCAGCGGTCAAGCAGGGAATCTCCCCACGGACTGATAACCAGCTGTCAACACCCTGACCTGATAGAGCACGCGCTGCCGTTCTCAACAAGGTCCGCCCCTCACAGAGCATCTTCGGAGGAAAACTGGACTAAGCTTCATTGTTGCATTGAACGAAGTTCAATAAGGTCGAACTATTTCTAAGTCTAAGTTATTAATAGTTTTTACCCTTGTTTATCCACTGTACGGAGTTCTAGTCTTTAGCTTTAAGTTGGTGAGTTTTATGGACTTAATGGTGAGCCTTTACTAGCATTAAAAACAATCTATCTGATTTAGAGAATTTCAAAACACTTTTGGTTGTAAAATGAGAAGTTTCCAACAGTCCCCAAATAGAATAAATAACAGTAATAATAATAATAATAATAATAATAATAATAATAATAATAATAATAATAATAA
>RQTK01000554.1:31053-48667 GCA_003991915.1 Elysia chlorotica | reverse complement strand
ATCTATCTATCTATCTATCTATCTAGAGATGCCAGTACCCTATCCAACCAGGAGGGTTGGTTGCATTAAATGAACAGATGCGAAATCATTATGCATCCTTAAAGGAGAAAGTCCATGAAACCTGGCTAATACTCTTAGGACGTCCGAATTTGCTAGGTTGCCAGTGAAATATTTGGTTTTGTTTTTTGAATCATCCAGCGTCATAAGCAAGGCTATATATCATGGATGAGCCCCAACAATTGCTCCTGGCAATTTTACGAGCTACCACTCAAGATAGAGCAGAGATACATGAACTCCTGTCTCAGCCTGTCATGTTATATTGACACTGATCTAACTAGTAGGGGTCGAAACTGGACAAATAAATCTTTCCCAACAGTCGGTTCTGAACCAGGGACTTCCAAATCATGAGACCAACGCTCTACCATTTGCCCCAGTTCGCCCTCCGCGAGTTTGCCAGTGGCCAATGCCTGAATGAATGACTACATCAAAAGGAACAACCTGTATAAAACGAGAGAACTCACGTTTTTTTTTTCCTGTGTCTCTACATAAGAGATCTAGTGGTTCAAGTCCCACTTGCCTTGAACTTGCGATACAAATCAGGGGAATGAAACGCATGTCAAAGCTGTTTAACTTCCTTATTGAAAGACCCCTAAAAGGCGACTTGTCGTGTTCCAAGCACTTTGTCAAAGGGAAGTAAAGATGTGATAAATAAACGTTTTGTACAGATAGAATTGTTCAGAGGTGCCAATGCTTTGCTTAAAATCTGATGAAAGAACAGATTACTGTTTTTTGAAGAAGCAATTTTCTACTCCTAAGATTTCTTCATAGGATACAATTACATAAAAAAAATCAAACCTCATGATATTCAAGACCTCTAAAGCATAATTATGTACTATAGTCATTCCTGTAAAATAGTATGTAATTATAGTCATTCCATACTCCAAACAAGAAAGATATCTCGATAGTACATGTAAGACATAAATAAGACTGCTGGTTCGTCCCCGTTTTAAAGCAAACGAGGTACACTTAACGCAAACACAGTTTTCTTGGGGAAAAAAACTTTTGAAACAAAACAAAAAAATTAATAACGTAAGTAGAAAGTATCTGAAAAGTTATACACGTGTCTTAACGGAATTCCTTGATTTACCGGTATGTAAATATGAATAACGCTGAAACATCAGAATCGACGCTACATGATTTTAACTCAGGGCCAGATTTTGTGTTTGCGAAGTTGTCACATTTTACCACGGACCTCGCTCTTCATCTAGATCTACAGGGTGACAGGTATCAACTGATGTGTAAATAGGAGAAGCCAATTGCCGTGTAAATAGAATGGAATTCAATAGTTGTGTCAATAAAGACTGCGGGAGATTTCATCCAGGTTTAGATTATACTACTACATACATTACCAGGAAGGTTCATTTCTTTTTATGCTGCACCCGTGGTGCATTTTTTTCCTTCTTTGCTTGAGAGAAGTGAGCTCCTCTTGTTTTACGTCTCCTACATTCTCAAGGAGGATCCAATACGGCAGCGAGTCCCAAGACTAAAGTCTGATAATTCAACATCCTGACACATACGAGACTGTGCTGGGATACCAGGACTCTTGCCTCAGCGGGACAATTATACTGACCCAGACCTAATCCGGAGAGAGAGAGAGAGAGAGAGAGAGAGAGAGAGAGAGAGAGAGAAAGAGAGAGAGGGTGACAAACAAATTTGCCAAATAGTGGGTTTTGACTGGTTGAGTTCTTATTAGGCGCCCAATATGCTCTACCACTTGTACCAGTTCACTGGGACTGGGGGTGGTGGCCATGGGGTATAACGTCGGCTTCCGACGCAAAATGTTCGTCGTTTGAGTCCTGACGACTTCGCTCGCTACTGGACGCGCTGGTGTCAGTTAAGTGTAACCGGATAAGACAGGGGGCATGGTATCCCTGCCCTGTCTCGTGTGTGGCAGCACATAAAATTGTCAGACGTCAGTCTTGGGGCCCGTCCACAATATAGCTTATGTAGTGCTTATGTTGGACGTTAAACGAACTCAACTACAACTGCACCAGTTTAGCTTCGTTTGTTTGGTTGTTTGGTGGGTTGTTTTTCAAACTATTTTACTTTGGTATAGTAGGGGATAAATCTCAGCCGGCTACTGGTTTGGTCAGTGTCAGTAAAATGCCACACACAAGACAGCGCTCTGGGAGACCTGGGCTCCTGTCTCAGCCGACAACATTATACTGACACCGACCCAACCAGTAAGGTTCGAATTCGGATATTTACATTTTTTGGTTCAATCGTGGGTTTCGAACCGCGGGCCTTCCAATCAGGAGGGACCGGATGGGGCATAGGATCTGGTGTGTACACTGCCTCTCTGTGTGACAGCCCTAAACATTGCGCCACCCTGCTAACATTATGGTCTATCTCAAAAATAGACCGAAATATATGACATGCGACAAAAATCTTTGGCAAAGTCCCCATCAGTCTGTTTTAGAACAAGAAGAATTGGCTAAGTCATATTAAAAAAAAAAAAAAATCACCTAAATTACAAACCAAAACAAAACAAGACGCCGACAATTTGCAGCCCTTTTCTTTCGCTTTTGTAAAAACTACTTATTATGAGACGGACCTTTATTATTATCATGATCAGGGGCCGTAAGTCTCTCTCTCTCTCTCTCTCTCTCTCTCTCTCTATCTCTCTCTCTCTCTATCTCTCTCTATCTCTCTCTCTTTCTATTCCTTTGTCCCCCGCTATATATCTATTTCTCAATGTCTCTGTTTCTCTTTCTTTCTGTCTGTTTCTGTCTCTATATATCTCTCTGTACCCCTCTCTATCTTTTTCTATATCCTTGTCTCTCTCTCAATCTCTGTGTGTATCTCTCTTTTTCCCTGAGTATGTGACTGCTTCTGTCTGCGTCTCTACCTCTTGTTCTCTCTCAATCTCTCTCTTTCTGTTTGTCTATGTTACCCCCTCTCTCTATGTATCTATCTCTCCTTCTATCTCCTCTCTCTCTCTCTTATCTATCTCTCTCTCTATCTCTATCTCTTTCTATTCCTCTGTCTCTCGCTATATTTCTATTTCTCACTGTCTCTGTTTCTCTTTTTGTCTGTCTGTTTCTGTTCTCTATATCTCTCAGTATCTCTCTCTATATTTTTATATATCCTTGTCTCTCTCTCAATCTCTGTGTGTCTCTCTCTTTTTCCCTGAGTATGTGACTGTTTCTATCTGTGTCTCTACCTCTTGGTCTCTCTCTTTCTGTTTGTCTGTATGTGTCCCCCTATCTCTCTCCCATTACCTCTATTATAGATGTATCTATCTCTCCTTTTTCCCCTTCTCTTCTCTCTCTCTCTCTCTCTCTCTCTCTCTCTCTCTCTCGTTCTCTCTTTTCTCCTTCTTTCTTTCTCTTCATAAGGACGGCGTCTTGACAAGACAGTGGGGGCTCCTGTGGAGTAGCAAGGTTAAGAGCTAGTTAAATATCAATTAAGAAATTACCACTCACCTCGAGTTTCCTCTATCCCATCTCCACCCATCCAGTTTGTATGCTTTCCTCTCCGGTTTTCACATTACTCCCTGTATGCCTGACTGTCTGTGTATTTCTATCTCTTCCTATCCCATATACTTACTCTCTGTCTCACACACTCTCTCTCTCCATTTCAATCCATCTCTTGCTCTCTGTTTCAATCTATATCTTTCTATCGCTCTCCCTAGCTCTCCGTTTCTTTTTATCTATTTTTTTTTCAATCTGTCTCTTTGACGATCTATCACTCTATCTTTCTTTGTCTCTAATTTCTTTTTATCTATCCGTATAATGTGCGATCGCGCTCTCTATTTGTCTTTATTTTATATTATTAAATAAGTTTCTGTACCTACATATCTAGGCAACTTATTCTGTACATAATTGTATTTTTCTGCCTAAGTTACCTTTAAAAAAAAAAAAAAAGTTTTTTGTGTGTCAAAACCGTCTTCGCCCTTTCTTCTAATTCTTTAATTTTTTCCGCAAATGATGGTTTGAATTGATTCGTACATTTTAACTACCAAACGAAATGGAGAGAATAATGCATTTAGTTGCCTACTCTAATAATATCACAAAAATGCATTTTGAAAAGATTTTTTAAAAGATTCAGAATACACATTTCTTCTTCTTCTTCTTCTTCTTCTTCTTCTGTTATTTTTCACAAATTGTATTTTGAGATAGACGGTTTGAATTTGTTCGTACATTTTAACAGTTTTCTGCAAAACAAAATAGATCAGTGCCTATACAAAATATGCCTTTGCTGAGATACTTAATCAGACAAAGCCAATCCAATAAGGTTTGAGTTATCTTTTAAAAAGCAAATATTTTACTTTATTAAATTACAAACATGTTTTCTGAACAAGGAAAAGATAAAATCCGCAACGAATAATGATTCAAGCAAAATTTGCATCTTTGTGTCTAGTCGTTTCATCACTAGGTACATTCAATTTTTACCCCAAAATCCTAAAGAAAACAAAAAGAAATTCATGCCAGTACTGTTTATTCGGAACAAAGAAATTTAACACTTTCTTCTTCCATAGGCCCGTTCCCTCTTCAGACTTCTTTTTTTTAACCTTGAAAACTGAATTAATCCATCTTCCTCCAGATTTGGCTTGGCACGCCTCCAAGTTAATTACAATCTCCATTCAACATAGTCTAGTTCATTCATAAATGACTGAAAATGGAATCTCAAGCGAAATGTTTAGTTATTCTCTAAAAGAAACAAAAAAACAGAAGGGAAAAAAGACAATATTTTGGCAAATGCAAAGCTAGTTTTGTTTTGTGTAGTGCAGTGATGCGAATTGAAATAGTGCAATGACATGTAATTCTAAGAAAAAAAAGTGTGTTAAAAAAAGTGATACAAGTCATCTTTCTTTCTTGTTTTACCCCAGATCTAGTGTCGAACAGCGAGGATGTAATAGAACGTTTTATTGATAACACTTCATGTATAACTATAATGCTGTCTAAGTTCTCAATTTCATGGGCAAATAAACAACAATAACAACAGCAACAACAACAACAACAACACCAACAACAAGACAAAACCAAAAAACAAAAACAAAACTTTGTTAATGTCAAGTTTTCTGTGTCAGGAATGTATCAGCCGGTGAACGTTTTGAGACCGAGGGTACGTAGAGTTGTGACAACTAAGCAGGACCCTAAATCTAGTACATTATCGCCAATGAAGGTACTTTTTGCCAATGATTTCTGGAAATTCCCTGATCCAGATCTATTAAAAACCAGTTACGAGACCTGTGGCAGCTAATCGAAAGCGCGAGAGATTTAGATTTCGACATGCGGAGAGAAACAAAAAAATAACTCACATTGAAGTTTTAGTTAACACACACTACAAATTGTAATGTGTTCGGATGAGACGGGAGTTGAGGTCTTCCTGCTGTCTAGTGTGTGTCAGCACTTAAAATTGTCAGACGTCAGTCTTGGGGCCCTTCCATAATAAAGTCTATAATTATGGTACTGGCGTTGGACATTAATCAACAAAATAAACAAACTTCAGATTGTTCAAGAATCTTTGCCCATATATACATTACCTATCAAACGTAGTCAGCCGAGGAATTTTCTTTTTAGCTTCAGGCATTTTGAAAATATAGTAATCCGTATGTGAAGATGCCAGATTGCGATAATTGAAATATAATAGCCGAGTGCAGAGTGCAAAGTTTTATCTTTGACTTTTTTTTTTTTACTACTTAGTCGTATTCTTATTTTTTACCAGTTTCGAGTGTTTTTTTTTTAGCCAGACTGGGAGTAAAACAATGTACACCATTCTTTACTATTCATGCCCCTTCATTGTACTAGTTAATTTTAATTGGTTTAACGTCGAACCACAGCACTATATAACAACTAAAGGAACGTTATATATACGGCTCCAAAACTCTGACCTAGACAAATTGAAAGCTACCGTTACGTTATAAATGTACTCACAACCCCTATAGACTCTACTAAACATGAGCGGCAGAGCAAAAGACGTTGAGTGAACGCACGTTCCCTTACCTTGCACTGACTCACACCATTGCGCATCGACGCACCATCGCACCGACGCGCACGGGAACATAGAATCTACCCCCATTGAATTTCCCGACTCTGTATTGTAAGCATTATCTGCATTAGCAAAAGAACTTCCAAATGTAGAGATTTTTTACAGAATCACATAAATTACTTACCGTAATACATGTATCAGACGTTGTGTTTCAAATTCTTTCTTACCAAGGGTTAAAGCTTTAAATTACAAAGTAATGCACAAAGGTAGTGTAATTCTTGATGCAACCTTCTCTCATCGTACTTAAAATAGTGCCTGCCGCTAACAGAAAAAAAACTAGGAAACAAGAAAAGACAGAGTGGTTAAGCATAAAGACTATTATAGTGACACGACGATTTTAGACATTAAATTTTAAAAAATAAAAGATGTAACTGTTTTGAGTTAGCGAGTTATGTGACACAGTCAATTCTAAAAACACTTCAATAGAAAGTAAGCAGGAAAATCGAAGGTCATAAAATGGACACTTCGGTAATCAAACGCATTAATATTTAAATAAATTTCACTGGAATCTTTTATTCCCTGTGATAAGATTTAAGCTGCTTCTCTGATGTTTAATGATCTTGCGATATGAAACTAAGCAAGAAGCAAGATTTTGGGATAGGAGTAAAAATTAAGTCTACATGTCTACAACTTAGTTTAAAAGCCGTTTAAGTTTACGCCAAATTTCCAGTAAACACCGTGATTACGTGTTACTCAACATCGCCGCTTGAGTTATATCTTATATACAGTTCAAATTGTTGGATTATGTTGTTACTAAAAACATAAAATATAAAAAAATAGAGCTATACATTCTAATCTCAACGTTTATGCTGACTTCTCAGAATGAAACTAGGCTGTTTGAAAAAACAACACATTAATTGGTTCTATTTTCCATGTGTCTACATGGTTTAATCCTAAACAAGGCTCTCAAAAGTGTGTGTATAGGATGGGGATGAACGAACTGGCCCAAGTAGTATAGAGCGTTAGTCTCCAAATCGTGAGGTTGCAGTTCGAAACGTGAGTCCTATACCGAAGTCATAAGATCGGACAAACTTGCTTTGCCCCATCTTATCCCTTTCTGGTTTGTTCAGTGTCTGTACTTTGTGACCGGCTGAGATTGGGGTCCTGGTATACTTGCACTGACCCTGTGTGATAGAACGTAAAATTATCAGACTTTAGTCTTGAGACCCTTCCACAATTAAAACTGTTTGATTTGGAGAGTTATGTGATAGGGTTAAAAAATGAAAATCGAAGGTCATAAAATGGAGACTTTAATAATCAAACTTATCAAAATTGAAGCAAACCACACTGGTATCTTTATTCCCTGTGGTAAGATTACAGTTGCTTCTCTGATGTTTTATGATCTTGCGATATAAAACTGAGCAAGAAGGAAGACCCATAGATAGGGGGAGAAATACATGTCTACAACTTAGGTTAAAAGCTCTTTAAAAGTACACCACATTAAATTTTGCAATAAACAGTGTGATTGCGTGTTACTCAACATCTCAGGTTGAGTTATATCTTATTTATATACAGTTAGAATTGTTGGATTATGTTAAAAGAACTAAAATATAAAACGGAGCTATACATTGTAATCTCAACATTCATGCTGATCTCTCAGAATGAAACTAGACCGTTTAAAAAAAAGCACATTGATCGGTTATTGTTCCCATGTGTCTACATATTTGATCTTAAACAAGACTCTCAAAAGTGTGTGTGTGGGGTAGTGGGGGTGGACGAATTGGTCTCCAAATCGGCAGGTTGCAGCTTCAAAACCGAGTCCTAACACCGGACAAAACGTTTTCGTCCCTTTCTGGTTGTGTCAGGGTTTTCAGTTTTCAGACTGGAGTCCTGGTATCCCCTCACTGACTCTGTGTGGTAGCACGTAAAGTCATCACACGTTAGTCTTGGAACACATCCACAATATAGCCCTGTTGCTGATGTTGAACGTTTAGAAAACAACAGGTCACTTTTTTGAAAAGACAGTTTGACTCGGCCGACACTCATTTTTCTCTCTCTCTCTCTCTCTCTCTCTCTCTTTCTCTCTCTCTCTCTTTCTCTCTCTCTCTCTCTCTCTCTCTCTCTCTCTCTCTCTCTCTCTCTCTCTCTCTCTCTCTCTCTCTCTCTCTCTCCCCTCCCCCACCCCAATCCTTCGCTCCCTGAATCTTTCTCTGAACTCTCTATCTGCCTCCCCCTCCCCACCATACCACCACATGAAAAAGCTTTGCCAGTAGCCTAATTTTAATGAGGCTTCAAAAGCGGTTTGAACGAAGCGACTTTTCTTGACTGTAAAGATCACTGCTCTTAAGTCAACGTAACCCATTAACGCAAGTTTTTTTTTTCCGATTGTACTGTTACAGCAGCTGTTGAAAGCTGTTGCATTTATCTGTTTAAAGCACTTCATGTTGTAATTGAATCGCTCTCTAATGATGTTAATTAGTTGAGAATGGAATAAAGTCTATCAATGAAGTTTAAAAGAAAAATGATGAATGCGCTGAATCATAGTCTTACCCAAGGCGTTGGGTAAGGAGAGATGAAAAATGAGAAATAGGGAAAAAATTTAAATGAAATTAGTGAGTTAGGTAAAGGGTTGAGGAAAAATGTAAGAGGAGAGAGAGACAGAGAGAGAGTGAGAGGGAGAGAGAAAGAGAGAGAGAGAAAGAGAGAAAGAGAGAGTTAGAGAGAGAGAAAGAGAGTGAGAGAGAAAGAGAGAGAGAGAGAGGGGGGAGAGAGAAAGAGAGAGTTAGAGAGAGAGAAAAGAGAGTGAGAGAGAGTGAAAGAGAGAAAGAGAGAGAGAAAGAGAGAGAGAAGGAGAGAGAGAGTGCGAGAGAGAGGGGGAGCATATCATAGATGGCGTGAGCACAAAATGAAGAGAACAATGAAATGAAGCAGGAGGGGGGGGGAGATTTGGGCGACTGTTTGTATGAGTTATTGACTTGAGAGGGAGAGAGAAACTGGGTTGACTGTTTTGATGATTTCTTGACTTCCAACGTGAGCAACCAGCCTATATTGTGGATCGGCACTAACGTTGGAAAATTGTTAGTATACCCACACAAAGACATAACAGGGATACCTGGAGTCTAGGACTCAACTGGTCACGTTAATTGGGGTCGAACCATGGACCCTCCGAAAAGAAGTAGCGCCCTCTACTATAGAGCCACCTCTTCCTCCGAGAAAAAAATAAATCTATGTCAATGTGTAAAAAATAGAACAGAAAAGAAAAAAGATGATGGGGAAATATAGAGACATAATTCTGGGTGTGGGGAAGGGCATTGCTCTTAGAAACACGGTTCTAGATTAAATACAGTTCCAAGTATGAGATAAAACTATACACCCCCCAGAGGCTAAGGCGCAGAATCTTTTCAAAGGAGCAGAAAGAGGTGTCGGCAACAAAGACAGGGCATTGTTTTCTTTTACCGATCTAAAAAACACCTCCTATTTTAAATTCACAGACCACGGAATGTCCTCCTTGAAACGAAGGGGTGTATCTGAAATACCACAAAAATTAAATAATTTATGTCAATACAAAAAAGCTTGGTGATTTACATACCACAAAAATTGAAATAATTTATGTCAATATAAAAAAGCAAAGAAGGGCTTGCTGATTTACATTGAAAGCTAAAGCCTTAAAGGCAACAACATTTTAAGAGCTTTTCCTCAGTATTTGTAATTGTTGTGTTGAAAATAAACATCTCGCCTAAGAGCACAATCTTTCTGGGTGTGGTCTACATAATGAGAAAAAGGTGTTTGTTAAAGAAAACAATTAGGTTAAGGTTAATAGTTTTACATACTGGGTCTATTATACAAAAGGGGGGATAGGTTTAATAATCTGCAAATCCCAGGTTTACGCTGGTGGTGTCTTTCGTGGGATGTAATAAACGAAATTGGATTTACAGAGCGACATATTATGGGTTGTAGTCATCTTTGGAAAGATGTCGTGCTTGCACCCTTTTGTTCGTTGTATCGTCTTAAAATCAGAGGTTGTAGAGTGTATCAGATCTGTATTTTAGAAAAGACAAAAATAACGTTCTTTCCAGTTGGGTCGTGGCATGAAAACATGAATGAATGAATGGATTCTCCTCTATTTTTTTCCATATATTTTTGATAATAGTCGTTATTAATATAAATAAAACAACGTGATTAAAGTTACAATACAGAGACCATAGTTCCAGACAGAAAACTGTGCTTTGATTTTGGCATATTTCAATTTCGCTGCTTTTGAGTTCATCAATACAACTGTTTTCTTTCTGAATCCTGGTTTATATTGCGCACACGTTTTTAATTAAAAAAATAGAGGAAAAAAACCTATTAACCTATATTCAATCTGAACGTTCAGTTATTATAGATCTCGTAATGATGTTTACAACGATATATCACTTGCATTTTTGCATAAATTTCACAAATTGAAGCTTTTTGACAATGGTTATCTAATATTAATCTAGAGTGCGAGTTCAACCTGAATTTAGCACACTCGTAACTATAAAAAATAAGATACATTCTAACAGAGCATTTTCTGTACACTACTTTCTTAACCCATCGCTCTCTAAATGTGGTTTAATAAATTGGGTTTAAGATGTGGAAACATAGGTTTTAAACAAAAACTGTCTCTTTTATTTTTTTTTTTGTTTTGTTTTTGTTTTTGTTTGTTTGTTTGTTTTTGCACTCGGTACACTGTGCGTTGGGTACAGGGTTATTTCAGAGTGGTGCTGGTGGTATGGTCGGGCAGAAGGAAAAAAATTCTCCATGGGGCTTAAGCGTATATTCATATTTTTTAATAACACATGTACCTGTAAATTTATACTTTGTGATCAGATAGAAATAAATTTAAAATCAGGCCCCGCAATTGAAAAACAACTCATTTTATTATGGCGAAAACTCCCCTCAACGCTATAGAGTTCCACCAAAGATTATACATAAATCTTTAGTTCCAAATTGTAGACTCTTTGATATCATTAACTTTATGTCCATAACCCAAACATCATGCAGTTTTCAAAATCGCTTCATTGTGAAACGTTGCATAAAGTTCCCAACAATATCCAAAATAAACGCAGTGGCACACTTTTATAAAGAAACCTGCATCTCCGAAATGGGGCACCCAAATTAATGGGTGTTTTCCACCTGTCATTTCAGTTTTCTTGGCAACTGCACTTTTCCTTAAGAAATTTGAAGAAAACCCGCACGTTTTTATTTAGACACTTTATCAACAAGCAATGGGGAATTGCCGGAAACAAGCTCTTTTTTCTAACGGGGTTATTTTGTCAACAACACCTGTATGAAATCCGATGGCATTGCCGTAAAAATACAAATGGAAACATTAATTTAGCACAACACTTCAGGCAAAGTTATTTTTCTAGTTAGCGCACATAAAATTCTTTTTTAATCATTATTTTCAGGGATTTCTGATGCACTTTGATCTAAGGGGAGCTTTTCAAATTAGAAAACAAATTGAAAAAAAATATTTTGAATCTATTGATTTGGTATTTGAAGTTTTTTTCTCGCGTTAAACAAACATTTACATTAACTTCTCTCGTGTGATTCTTCCCATGACTGTAAAGATTATCTTAAAAGAGTTCAAAGTATTATTCCTTACTTGTTTATTTAAAAATCTGTTTCTTGCATGTGGTATATAAATGTTTACATTTATTTGTGTCTTTTAAGTCAAACGTAATATTTATAAATAATTATTCGTTAAACATAGTTCTACTTTCTCTTTGGCCTGGTAAGTTAAGGTTAAGCACTGGTGTTTGATTTAACGTCTAAGTTCGAATGTGAAAGTTTGAGTTTAAAAATCTGAAAGTGCAGAGTACATTTTTTTAATTGTGAACTGTGGTTGTTGGCATTGGGTGGAATCGTGAGTAAGCGAG
Organism: Elysia chlorotica; assembly: GCA_003991915.1. Classification (NCBI taxonomy): domain Eukaryota; kingdom Metazoa; phylum Mollusca; class Gastropoda; family Plakobranchidae; genus Elysia; species Elysia chlorotica. The sequence goes on along the minus strand of RQTK01000554.1, from coordinate 36,770 downwards.
GTGTGCCTTGAAAAGAGAGAAAGTGTGTGATAAGATAACAAAAAAATGTGCGTTTGTATTATCAAGATGGAGGAATATTCTTTTATCCATCCCTATCATTGTACAGCTTTCTGAATAAAATGTTGAAAAATTAAAGGTTGTTATCATTTTCGTGATCACCAGGAAAGTGAATTTTTTCAAAGATCTGAATAGAGAGAGAAGGGACTGAAGAAAAGAGCAAAGAAAGATAGAAACGGGAGTAAATGGTATGGGAATAAAATGAGATAGGTAGACAGATAGGCAGACAAAGAAATAAAATTGCATAGATGGACAGAGACGTGCAGGCACAAATAGCGAGTAAGAGAGAGAGAGAGAGTGTGACGCCTAGTTTACTGTAAAAACATAAGGAGGGGGTTATGGAATTCATAACGGTGGGTGAGTACTTGCTAAACGCTCATACCACTGGAGCTAAGGAATGAGCATTGAAAAAGAGAGAGGGTGAAAAAAATAAATAATAGAGTGTGGAAAACTAGGGTGATGATGAGGATGTGCATGCTAAAAGAGCCAGGGTGAGAAAAATGCATGTTGAATGTTTGAGGTGGTGAGTGCGGTGAGAATGTATGTTGATAACACGTCTTAGTGAGAGAGAAGGAGGTAGATGGATAGATAGATAGATAGATAGATAGATAGATAGATAGATAGATAGATAGATAGATAGATAGATAGATAGATAGATAGATGGATGGACATGGGGACATGGAGTCATTCGGAAAGGGACACTACATTTGACAGACGAGCAAAATAAAAATGATTTAAAAAAATTAATAAAAAAAAAAACGGAGAGAGAGAAAGAAAGAGAGAGAGAAGACTAGCGACACGCCCCTCACGGCAGAGGCAAACAAAGAAATGCGTCTTAAACTCCAAGACAGCGATTAAAGAAACTTTTCTCTAGCTCAGGCACATACATTTGTCAGACGTCAGTCGTGGGTGCCCGTCCACAATATAGCCTATATAGTGCTGATGTTGGCCGTTAAATCAACTCAACAGCTCAGGCATTTGGGTTATCAACCCCTCCAGTAATGAGTGCAAGTTTTACTGCATTTGTCTTCCATGGCTCAAGTTATCGTTTTACCCCCACTTTAAATCAACACAGTATGAAAACAGAGGGAGCGCGTCGGTAAACCAATTATATCACTTGGCGTAACAAATAGCCACTTGAAATCCTTCATGCCAACGTAAAAAAAAAAAACACGTAAAAAACGATACCAATTAAATGCTCGTTTTGCCCTTTGCTCTTAAAGACAAACGCGAGCTTTACGATTTGTGATGACTCAATGCCGGTGCATTGTCCTTGAACGCATGTGGCATGAGGTATGAGTTCGTTTCTCCAGATAGAGAAAAGGGGAGAGGGTGGGGCCGTGGGGGAGGGAGAAGGGGGGAAAGGAGAGAGACTGGGGAAATGGGGTAGAGGAAGAGAAGGGGGAGCTAGATAGAGGGGAGGAAACAGAGANAGACAGATAGGCAGACAGATAAGCAGACAGAAAGACAGAGAGACAGACAGACAGACAGACAGACAGACAAACAGACAGACAGACAGACAGACAGACAGACAGACAGACAGACAGACAGACAGACAGACAGACAGACAGACAGACAGACAGACAGACAGGATTATAGACAAACAGAAAGACAAAGATTGTAGTGCACGAGAGATATTTTTAACCCCGTTCAGTAATCTACACGGTAATTTTTAACAATGAACTCACTCAGGGCAGGAGTGTTAGCATAATTATTATGACTCGAACATATTTCCTGGAATGCTAATTAAAGATGGGACAAATACTTCATGTTATTAGAGTTATTACTCGTTTTTACAGGGTTACAGTTTATAGTTACATCTTTTGTTTGCCACCCAACAATGTCCGTTGAACTAGCCCATCTCTAAGGCCCCACCTAGACTTTCCATTATCTTTTTTTTTTTTTGAATACACTGTAGTTAATAATGTATGAAGCTTTCACCTACACGTAAAGGTTTTCCCCTACAGATTATTATCTGGTTCAACGTTGACAGACATTGTTCTTATGGGTCTCTGGAACGCTAAACAAAATATAACGAAAGCGATGGTGATTATTATGTAAGCGGATATGCACAAAAGGAGATCGAGTTGAATTGGTTTTCGTTCCAAGATCAGATGTCCACTAAACAGGCTTTATTGTGGACGAACCCTAGAACTGAAATCTGACAATTTTATATATGCTGCCATATGCGAGACAGAGCGGGGATGAGTTGAGTTGAGTTGGTTTAACGTCCAACATCAGCACTATATAGGCTTTATTTTGGCGGGCTACAAGACTGACGTCTTTATATATGCTGCCACACACGAGACAGGGCGGGGATACCATGACTCCTGTCTCAGCTGGTCACATTAGACTAACATCGACCCAACCAATAGGGGACGAAATTGCAGGGCTTAAACCACGGACCTCCTGCGTCGGAAGCCGATGTTCTACCCCAGGCTACCTTGCCTTTCCTATAGAAGAACGTACGCCGATTTCACATTACATGTTTTGCAATCCACTGAGCAATTACTGATAACATAATCCGACCCTTTATGCATGGGGCTTTCTAACCCTCGTTGGCTCTGTAGGTCTAGGATAGAGCTATGATTGGACGCCGGGGCAGATTCCCTTACCTAGGCTATCACCTCTTTTTCGCCATGGGTTCTGTTATCTGAAAAACAGAATTCAATATTTGCGTTTACACTGTGCCGTAAAAGATATAGACAAAGGAATTCAACTGTTTGTGTTGTCGTAGGTGAGTTTTTTGAAACCCCTGGCTGACTCAGTGCTTCCCCTTGATCCTAGAGCACTGAGCGTTTTATGCAAAACATGAACCGAGACGTAGGGCTAGAAACGGAAGTGGCTATCTAGGAAGTAACAAGTGGCAGCTGGGATACGTAAAGGTTTTATCAAGAGATAAAAAACGCTCAAAGATCTGAAAGATTCACTGGTTGGTTGGTTGCTGGTTCGTCTCTTCCTAACATTTTGAAGTAAAAAAAAATTTAAAAAGAAAGAATGAAAAAAGGATGGGTAAACCCCTGAAAATGAAAGGGAGAGGTTAAAATAAACAAACAAACACACCTAGATTTAGTTTTATCATACTTTACCTTTGTAGGCGGATGGAATTCGATACAATTCATGCATGGTTTGGGCTAATTTTCAAGGTTTTTCTTCCTTACAATCAATTAGATTTTTAGTGCGTACCTTTCTAAAACGCATTTATTCACAGCAACACATTGTGCTAAAATTACATCGCAATTTTTTTTTGTTCTTTAAGTTTGTTTGTCTTTTTCTACTCCATAGGAGCGCTGTTTAGTGGAATATTGAAATTAATGTATTCGACATTTTTTTGTGTTTTTATTTAAAAAAAAAATAATAATGAAAAGTTCAACCCATCACTAATAAACACATTTTACTGTGTTGGAAAACTTAAATATCCCATGTGAATTTTATAAAAGTATATTATAAATAACCGCCTACTCCTTTTTATTAAATCACTTCTACAAATTTGTTTCTCTTGTCTCTCTCTTTCTCTCTCTCTCTCTCTCTCTCTCTCTCTCTCTCTCTCTCTCTCTCACACACACACACACACACACAAACACACTATCTCTCTTGCCCTGTTCCTCGTTATGTCTTATCCTTCGCTTTTGTCCATTTTCTTGGAAGCTAGAATTTTAAGATTAGGTTCAAATCTAGAAAAAAAAAAATCAGCCCAAATGTTACCAAGTGAATAATGTCTATTTTCCATAATCAATTTGTGTTCGTTCTTTCAGCAGGCATGCGATGATAGTGATGATGATGATTATGATGATTATGATGATGACGATGACGATGATGATGATGACGATGATGATGATAATCAGGTTAATTTTGATGATGATCGCCCATTCGGTCTTTAATAGTTGTTAATAACTTTTTAAATGACAAGATAACCTCGACTCCCACAATAAATGTATAAGTATAAGTCACTTTTTTCTTCAAGCCTCAACTTCACCTTTGCCTTAATCGCCAAAACCCAAACATCTTTTTCCGTTAGGTGTGGGCATTTATGAGAATTTAGAGATCCCAACTATCACCTTATTTTTTTTATTATTATTATTTTGTAGAGAACCTTACGGCATTTTGTCTTACTTTGACTCTCTAAATTTTCCTCCCTTTAGATCTCTTTGATATCTCCTTACAGCATTTGTCTTACTTTGGCTGTCTTAATTTGTCTCCCTTTAGATCTCTTTGATATCTCATACCTCCCTTCCACACAGTTGGACTTTGCTTACAGCGCATTGGGTTTCCATGAGTGGAAGAACTCTACAAAAAATCTTATGGGGCCATTCATGTGTTTGTTGTTTTCGGTCCTTCTGCCTTGCTTTTCCAGATGGTGAGCTGTCTTTGCCCGAGTTTAGAAGTTTGTGCTGTGATTTTTTTAAAACCCAAATGGGGAAAAGGGGAGGGGGTGAGAGAGGGGAGAAGAGGGACAGAAATAGAGAGACAGGCAAGAAAAACAGAGACAGAGAATCTATCTATCTATCTATCTATCTACTATCTATCTATCCTATCTATCTATCTATCTATCTATCTATCTATCTATCTATCTATCTACCTATCTATCTATCTATCTATCCATCTATCTATCTACCTACTTACCTACCTATCTACCCATCTATTTATCTATCTATCTACCTACCTATCTATATATCTATATATCTATATATCTGTCCATCTACCAGTCTGTATATTACTTTACTGCGATGTTTGTTTTTAATCTTTTTTTTTCTTCAAGATTCGAATGCATGTGCCGCAAAATAATTGAATTAACCTCCGTCGCTAATTTTAGTTTTGTTTTGTTTTGTTATGTTGTTTGTTTGTTGTTGTTTTTTGTAATTTCATAACACATATTACTGTATAGTTGGAGGTTATCATTTTATTTTTTTAGATCTGCCTTTGTGCTTTATTCTTATATAATAATCATAATTATTATGTATACAAATATCTTTAATTTTTCATGCTGCTGCTGTTGCTGTTGTTGCTGTTGCTGTTGTTGTTGTTGTTGTTGTTCTTCTTCTTCTTCTTCTTCTTCTTCTTCTTCTTCTTCTGAGAGAGAGAGAGAAAGAGAGAGACTGAGAGAAAGAGAGAGAGAGAGAGAGAGAGAGAGAGAGAGAGAGAGAGAGAGACAGAGAGAGAGAGAGACAGAGAGAGAGGCAGACAGACAGACACATAGACAGAGAAAATACATTGTACTTCAAACCAACAGAGCCTAAATGTGAGATCTAAAGTCAACTCGGCCCAGGAAAACAGTTTTACTTTCGGTCACTTCTTCCCCAAGAGGTTCCAGAATTCGGAGTTCCCCGAAAGACGCTCCAACAACATCAACAAGAGGTGCTTCAAAGGAGAAAACTGGAACTAGCACTAGGCCTAGATTCTTGGATTACCAAAGGCAAAGAAAAAATATTGTATCGAATTATCAAAACAAAATATGGGAGAATGTAAAAGATTTAAAATCATATATTTTGGTTATTGAGCATCTTTTTCCATATAACGACATATTTTGTTGAACCAAATCTACATGGGTAGTCAAATCTTCCTCTTTCTCTATCTCTTTTCATCTTCCTTTATCTCTCTCTCTCTCTCTCTCTCTCTATTTCTCTCTCTCTCTCTCTCTCTCTCTCTCTCTCTCTTTCTTT
>RQTK01000554.1:7730-29848 GCA_003991915.1 Elysia chlorotica | reverse complement strand
ATCTATCTATCTATCTATCTATCTATCTATCTATCTATCTATCTATATCAATCTATTTATGTATCTATATCAATCTATCTATCTATCCAACCCTCTTCTTACACTTCTAACTATTTGTCTATATCTTTCTATGCGTAAATCTGTTGTTGTCTCTTTTCCTATCTCTACGCCTCGTATTAGTTCCCTATGTGCCTTTGACACTTTCCTATATAATACTAACCTGACAATAAACTATAAACTATTGACCCCATGTTATTGCGTCCACACTGTAAAAAATAAACTTTCTCTCTTTCGATTGATTTATAACTATTGATCTTTGTTATTTTCTCTGGTATCTTAGCACCGATCTAGATCTAGGTCGCTAGGTACTTTTCATGTCTGCCTCTACTTTTTTTCTCTTTTGTATATGTATAATTATGTATAAATTATATACTATTATCGATCCATTCTTATTAAATCTGGCTTGTTCCATGTCTCTTCTCTCTCTTTCTCTCTCTCTCTCTCTCTCTCTCTCTCTCTCTCTAACTCTTTCTCTCTCTCTCTTTATCTCCCTTTCACTCTCTCTCTCTCTTCTTCTCTCTTTTTCTCTTCTCTTTCTCTAAATATATTTCTCAGTCTCTATCTATCCTTCTCTCAAACTGTCCTCTATCCTTCTTACTCTCTGTACCTCTCTCTATCTCTCCCTTTTTATCTTTAACCTTCATTCTCTCTTTATCATTAAATTGTTTTTCTTTGTATGCCCATGTCTCTCTTCTTAAGTCTATCTTTCTCTTGTTTATACATTCACACAATTCTTGACAATCGATATGAATAATTCTTTATAAAATATTCAGGCTTTTTTTAACCAGGGACATTCATTCATTAATTCAATGTTCAGCATCTGCAAAGATTTTTTTTTTAAATTCTGCTGTGTTTTAGACATTGATATATTGACATAAAGAAAGAGTCATAATTATTTTCACATGTTATGGATATCGTGCAGGCTAAAAAATAAATAGAATAATACAAAAGGAGGCGAAATTATTAGATATTCTAGACAAAACAAATACATTAAGAGACAAAAACAACGGGTTGGCTTATGCACATTCAACCGTTTCAACGTTGTAAAGAAGGACGAAGAAAAACCGAAAAAAATTAAATTCTGACAACAACAATAAAAAAAAAGAAATATTACGATAAAACGAAAGCATCCATTATTTCCAAATTAAAAATATATAGTTATTAAAAAAACAACTACAAAAACAAGCTAATATGAAAGCAAAACTGGAGACAATTGTATCAAATGGATTTTTAAGCAAACAAAATGGAACGCGTATAAGAGGGGTCGCTGAACGGTTAAAATATCAAGTTTCCTCCATATCTATCTTTTAGAAGCAGAAAGGGACCTCCTCTCTTTTCCTCTAACATCCCCTCCTTCCCATACAAAAAAGCCCACAGAATCCCTGTAGAGAGCTATTCCCAGAATCAAAACATGATCACATCACAGAACGATCAGATGGCGTCTATTCCAGACTTCCACAGTAAAATCAGGGAATTTTTTTTTTATCAATAATATATTTACAACGTTACTCATCTTCCTGGCAACCACAAAAACAATTAAGAAAGGAAATTAATAGAATGACCGGGAGGTGAAAGATATACATGCAACAGATATATATATATATATATATAAATGTACACATAAAACATAGAAAGTAATTCTATCACACTGTCTCGTGCGTCAGACGCTATGATACCAATCCAAACCAATACCCAACTCAAAGGTGAATCTCCTTTACAAATTATTATTATTATTTGTATGATTTCCTATCCATAATCATGTTTAGTCACGTTTTTAGACTGGAAGTACAACGTCATGGTAGCTTACGACTCGTCTTAAGGCTTTTAATCTCATATTGTTACAACGAGTCGTAAGCGACATTGTAATTACAGCCCTAGACTTCTGAGGTTTTCGACCTGTAAAAATGGACAAAATAGTTTATTATGACGCAGATTGTTTTTGTTATTGTATAAATGAAATACGAAGCACGTCTGTAATACAACATGGTAAAAGTAATACATACCTGTAGATATGGAATTTTTAAAGGTGTTTTTTTAACAGAGGTTAGAAGTAGATTTGTGATGAAATTATTGAACAATTGTTGGGCTTTGTGGAATTTGAACCCTCGACTTGTACATGCATCAGCACCAAATAGCCTTGCCACTCAGAAAAGCAGGGTTTTTACCAGGACATGTACAAACATGATACATGTACCACAAGACCATTAGGGCCCCTTATGTATGTATGTTCTTTGTGTGTTGCTGGTTTAATGTTTTTCGTCCATAATTAGTCTATCTCGTAGACGTGTCCATCGAGTGTCAACTAAGATTTTCACGTGCTGCCATACAGTGAAAGAATTGGGATACCAGTTCTTCTGTTTCTGTTTCTTCCCCTATATATTTCAATTGATCTAAACTTACTGATATATATTTATTTTTCAACTTAGTATGGGATATTAAATTTCAATTGCCACCTCCTTCTCTTTGATTCTATCTCCCACCGGCTGTCTCTCTCTCTCTCTCTCTCTCTCTCTCTCTCTCTCTCTCTCTCTGTCTCTCTGTCTTTCTGTCTATCTCGTTCTCTCTTTTTGGCAATCTAATTATATCTCTCACTCAAACTCTTTCTTTATCTATCTACCTATCTATCTACCTATCTATATCATTCTATCTCATCTATCTATCTGTCTGTTTCTCTCCCTTTCTCTATCTTTTTTTCTTTTTTATTTATCTATCTATCTATCTATCTATCTATCTATCTATCTATCTATCTATCTATCTATCTATCTATCTATCTATCTATCTATCTATCTATCTATCTATCTATCTATCTATCTATCTATCTATCTATCTATCTATATAAAACCCTGATGCATCTGTGTATTTTGGGTAACAAAAAGCCTCAGTATTTTCTAAACAATCACCTCCTTTGTAAACTTCTGTGAACTTAAACAGCCATCAAATTATAAATTCAAATTTAACCAAAATGTGTAAGAACATACATTCGCACATAATTATATGATTTTGTGGTTAAGGTTAGAAGTAGACCCAAGAGTAAAGCAAGTCTAAAATAGATTAAAAATTGTTTTTACTCTAAGACCCAGCCATCCTCCTTCTTCCACGTAAAAAAAAGCTCTTTGTACTGAGTTTTGACTGTTTTCCCCATTATCTATCTATCTATCTATCTAAAAGAATGCTTTTAAGAATTAATCAGATTGCGATCTAGATATCATTTTCTATTATTCTTTTGATCAATAATAACACGGCCTCATCTTACTTTAATCATTTCGCCTTTTTAGATTCCACTTGTTTATGCTGTTCAGCAAATACAAGCCTGATACGTCTGTGTATTTTAGGTAATCAAAAGCCTCAGTATTTTCTAAACAATAAACCCTTTTAAAATGCTATGAACTGAAACAGCCAGCAAATTGTATATTCAAATTTAACCAAAATGTGTAAGAACATACATTCGCACATAATTATATGATTTTGTGGTTAGGTTGGAAGTAGACCCATGAGTATAGCAAGTCTAAAATAGATTAAAAATTGTTTTTACTATAAGACCCAACCATCCTACCTCTTTCACTTAAAAACAAAAACTCTTTGTACTGAGTTTTGACTGTTTTCTCCATTACTGTTACCGTACATTATGCAAAGACGATGCGGATTCCCCATCTCCTCTCTTTGTGGGTTTGACATGTATGGCACTCTTGTCACAACAGTGACAGGCCGTCCAGGGGGTTACTACTACTGGTACGTGTACTTGTACTAGCTTTACCATCGCACAACGGTACATGTACAACCCAGCGACTGCCACTGATGGTACGCATGACTCAGGGAGTCAGTCAGTCAGGCAGGCAGCCACAGGTTCCTTACCCCAAGGCCTATCAGTTTCTCACCGTACATCCAACAGGCTTTGCGACCTACACAATGTTAATGGGTGACATAATCATAACTGTTAGAAAGACATAGGGGTTTTCTGTCATAATATTATTCTCGGATCGCTCATTGGCTCTGTACGTGTAGGGTAGAGCTATAATAGAGCTGACCTCTTTTTCCCAAAAGTCACGTGTTGCTTGTAAGTCAGCTTGTGCAAAACGTTTTTTTTTAAATATATCTATGATCCAGCCCAACCAGCAGATTGTTTACAAATAGAAATACAAGCTACAACTATCATGTGATTTTGTTTACGTTTTCTTTTTGGTAGAAAGAGGCCATCCCCTTTGGGCACTAGTTCTGATTTCCCTACATATCGTCTTGGTTTTCGCTGGCATCCACATAATCGCAAGGTCTCCAGGCCTGTCAAGTAGGAGGCGCCAGATAGATGAGCCGATAGAGCGTCGGGCTGACGAGCAGGGGGTAGATAATATATACTAGAATACAAGGTGCCAACCTGGGCTGATGGTGCTCCATGTTAGACTTGAAGGAAAACAGCCGTCTCCGTTATGGATTCTGTATGAAGCTTGGACGAAAGAGAAATAAAGTCAAATGAAATAGAAAGCTTTTTACCACATTTGGTAAAATTATCAAAGTTAAATTCATTAATTCTTTCAAGTGGATTTAAATTTGAAGTATTCACATATCTCAACTACAAAACTGACGAATAATATGCATAACTAGAATACAATATTCTCTTTTGCATTAAAATGAGATATGAGTAAATTATGAGATTGCTTTACTTTTTACTTTTTCTTTTGACAAAAGCAACTTTTGAGTGCCTCTACCACAGTCATCGTTGTTGTCTTTTTTTTATTTGTAGCTAACAAAGCTTTGAAAATAATACTTCAAAACTACACTTCAATCTTTTAGACATAGATTCTAGTAGTATACATATTTCTGAGAACAAAATTTCACAAGAGAGAAAACTGGGCCATATTGGTCTGGAAAGTATGCGATCATCGACTTCTTTAACACGCTATAATCTATACATTTAGAACTAAAAATACAGTGACGGAAAAAATTGCGCTATATAAACCTTAACAACTTGGACTTTTAGTCCAGTTGGTGAATAAGTTGATGCATGCGATATAACTTCTAAATTACACGACAATACCAAACTCCAAAATGATGGCGTTTCGACGACGAAACCTTGGTCGTGTCTGTAGGGGTATGGAATATTTGTTTACTGGTATTCTCATTAACAAAGGCCGCTTGTACGTCAAACGCAATCAAATTGATTTATTTGTCGAATTCCGTGATCTACTTACTACTTGGGTGGGTGTCAGTATTATGTGATGGGCTGAAACACAGTACTCTGTCATCACTGCGCAGTCTCTGTGTGGCAACACGTACACTTTTCATACCTTAGTCTTGGGAGAGAGAGACTCAGAGAGAGAGAGAGAGAGACTCAGAGAGAGATTTTCTTAGACGACGTAAGCCGTCCTGCTGGTAGTGTAACCACGCCCGTGTCTGTGAGAGCTCGGGATGTTTTCTTACTGGTATTCTCATTAACAAGAGCTGCATGTCTGTACAAGCGTCGTGAGCTTATTCCTTGGTCCCATTTTGTCACCTACTGGTTGAGTCTGTGTCAGTATAATGTGACCAATGGAAACAGGTCTGGAGTCTAAGTATTTAGGCACCGTCTTTGTGCGGCAACACGCAAGATATTCAGGTCTTCATCTTGGGTCTCTCGCCGTAGAGATTTCTTGAGAACCTAGGAGAAATTATACTATTGGAGTGAGAGAGAGAGAGAGAGAGAGAGAGAGAGAGAGAGAGCATTTTCCTTGGTCCCATTTTGTCACCTACTGGTTGAGTCTGTGTCAGTATAATGTGATCGGTCGAGACAGGAGTCTTGGTATCCCCGGACCGTCTCTGTGTGTCAACACGCAAAATAGTAAGATTTTCATCTTGGGGCTCATCTCCGTAGAGGAGATTTCTTGAGAATCTAGGATACTAGGGGAGAGGGAGACAGAGAGAGAGAGAGAGAGAGAGAGAGAGAGAGAGAGAGCATATTCCTTGGTCCCATTTTGTCACCTACTGGTTGAGTCTGTGTCAGTGACCGGTGGAGACAGGAGTCCTGGTATCCCCTGACTGTCTCTGTGTGGTAACACGCAAACATTTTCAAATCTTCATCTTAAGGCTCATCTCTGTATAGAAGCTTCCTTGAGAACCTAGAGGACAAGGGTAGTGAGGGACAGAGACAGAGAGAGAGAGAGAAAGAGAGAGAGAGAGAGAGAGATGAATGATGTCCCGGCAGCGTAACCATGCCCAAAGTCTGTGGGTGTCTGGCAGGTTTCCTTACAGGTATTCTCATTAGCAAGAGATGCCTGTCTGTGCAAACATGAGCAAGTTTCTGTGTGGCAACACCAAAAATTGTCAGATTTTCATCTTGGGGCTCATCGCCGTAGAAGAGATTTCTTGAGAACCTAGGAGGAATTAGACTAGGGAAGTGAGGGAAAGAGAGAGAGAGAGAGAGACAGAGAGAGAGAGAGACAGACAGACGAATAGAAATAGACAGAGAGAGAGAGAGAGTGAGAGAGAGAGAGAGACGATTCTCTCCGACTATGAACGAGGTCCCGTAGCGTAACCATGCCCGAGGTCTGTGGGAGTCTAGTAGATTTGCTTCCTGGTATTCTCATTAACAACGGCCGCCTGTCTGAATGTCTGTGCATGCGTGAGCATAATTTTATTCCTTTGTCAAATTTTGTCACCTACTAGTTGAGTCTGTGTCAGTATAATGTGATCGGTCGAGACAGGAGTCTTGGTATCCTCGGACCGTCTCTGTGTGGCAACATGCAAAATTTTCAGATATTCATCTTGGGTCTCACCGCTGTATATTTTTGAGAACCTAGGAGGCTTTTGACTAGGGGAGTGAGAGAGAGAGATAGATAGATAGATAGATAGATAGATAGATGGACAGATAGATAGATAGATGGATAGAGAGAGAGAGAGAGAGAGAAAGAGAGAGAGATGATTCTCTCCGACAATGAACGGCGTCCCGGCAGCGTAACCATGCCCGAGGTCTGTGGGAGTCTAGTAGATTTGCTTCCTGGTATTCTCATTAGCAACGCCCGCCTGTCTGAATGTCTGTGCATGCACAGCCTGAGAGTGATTGGTCACGCCTGTATGTCTCGACCTGGCGTGTCAGACATTCCCTCCCTGCATGGCAGGGAGTCTGAGTCTGTCCAGTCTCCAGGTACATACATGTATCAGTTTTCGCCGTCACGGGGTAAGGAATGGATGACCGGAGGGTAAGTTGGTGCAGTTGATAGGGCGTTGGGATATGATCTAACTTCGGAGGTAACATGTCTGGGACCACTATGGGGGTAAATGCTACATCCGCTTTGTTTTCACTGTGTGGCAGCACGTAAAAAGTCTCATACGTGAGTCTTGGGACCCGTGCACAATAAAGCCCATGTAGTGCTGAATGTTGGACGCTAAGGAACAAGTTTAATTCAGTTGAACTACTGCTTGTTGTAGTAAGTTAATTCGGAATCTCCGCACTGCCTCTGTGTAAAAGAACGGAATATGTCAGAAGTTAGTCTCGGGATCCATCCACAATATAGCTCATATAGTGTTGAATGTTGGACGCTAGGGAAAAAGTTTAACTCAGTTGAACTACTACTCGTTGAGATCAGTTGATTCGATATCTCCGTACTGCCTCTGTGTGAAAGCACGTAAATATTGTCAGATGTTAGTATTGGGACCCATCCACAATATAGCCTATTTGATGCTGAATGTTGAACGCTAAGCATGCGAGAAGCTCAAATCAGTTGAACTACTTCTCGTTAAGGTCAAATAATTCTGTATCTCAGCACTGCCTCTGCGTGAAAGCACATAAATATTGTCAGACGTTAGTCTTGGGACCCGTGCACAGTACATCCCATGTAGTACTGAATGTTGAACGCTAAGCATGCAATAAGCTCAACTCAACTGAACTACTATATTTTGGGATCAGTTGATGTGGTAACTCCGCACTGCCTCTGTGTGGAAGCACGCAAAATTGTTAGACTTTAGTCTTGGGACCAGTTTCATTTAAAATATCTTGATGCCCAGAGGACGTTAAACTAGGAGTGTCTCTCGTGCAAGGCCGGGGGCGGGGGGTGGTCACCAGGTCGTCGAATTGTTCAGTAGGTAGAGTGCTGAATAGTCGAACTTAAAATCTGAGGTTCGAATCTCATCTAGTTCTCTCTCACTGTTTCGCATTTTTTAGAAATCTTCGGGCTTTAAGCTAACCAAAATCTACTTTAACGTGATGACCACCAGGTCGCTACCTGTCTAGTATTTTGGCATAGCATTAATTAACAAGAACATCAGCAAAGAAAACGTATAATTTTTACTCTGAAGTCACTTAAGAATGTGCATTTGAAGAGGAAAAAGTTAAAAACAGGGGTTTTTGTTTTATTTTTTGTGTGTTATTTGTTTGTTTTGTGTCTTTTAAAATTTAACAAGCAGGCAAACATTCATTGTACATTCCATATAATGGATGAAAAAAAAACTACAAAAAGGAATCCATTTAATTTTCTTTCAAACATAATTATATTTCTTTGCCACGATATAAATTTCATGAACTTTTTAAAAATAAAACGCACTCACACACACTCACTTGCTCTTTCATATAATGACATCATCGTTGCCTTGCGCTCTTTTTTTTGCTCCAGTGTAAGGGAAATGTTTAAATAGTGCGAGTCAAGGTTCGTTAATATATCTTCTGTCCCATCTCCATTTATCCATCTTTTTATCTATCTATCTATCTATCTATCTATCTATCTATCTATCTATCTATCTATCTATCTATCTATCATCTATCTATCTATCTATCTATCTATCTATCTATCTATCTATCTATCTATCTTTCTATCTATCTATAAATCTAACAATGTGTATAATTTTTATACATTTTCATAATTGTGTATGTATTAATTATGTATACTTATGAAATCTAAGTATCCCTCTATCTACCATCTATTTAACTATTTTCTATCCATCTATTGAGCTATCCATTTGTCCAAATATTATAATCTTCCATACATCTCTCTATCTATCCATATACTTATCTAACCATCTATCTGTCTTTATATCCATCTACTCTACTGATCTATCCATATGTTCATATGTTCAAGCCACTTGAAGTTAACCGCCCCTATCCCCTCGCCATGTTCGTGTTTATGTTAAGACTAGTGCACTTGCTGTTACCTGATTGGCCTGCAACAAGGAAGCGGAAGTGCTAATTACTGAAACCGCAAGGCCTTCTGGGGTTTCGGAACCGTCGCCGTATGTTCCCAATATTTACAAATTACCACGCATCCGAGAGTATCTAGTGTAACTTCATAGGGCCCAGAATTAAGCGTGTAGCGTAAGTTTAGCTTCTTTAAAATTTCATCTACTTGCACAACCACCTGAAATGTTTTAATGCGGGATTTCCCTGTATAAATCTAGGATGATGTTCTTTCAAAATTGCCTTAGGAGACAATAAAAACAACGTTTTATAACTTGTCGATGTATTTATCCAAGACGCATTTAGGCGGAAGCAAAGGCGTATATTATTTTTATCTTCAATTGTTTGCATTTCTATTTGTATCGATTATTTCTCTTTTAGACCAACAACACATTCTTTTTGACCTAATCGTGATTTTTTTTAACCCAAGTAGCACTTTGTTGGAACAAGTAATCTTTATAAACCTTAATTTTCTTGCGAAAGAACGTTGTACGACTGTCTACTGTTCCCTGATATTCAAATTCATGATGAGATAGTCATGACACTTATAAAAGAAAAAAATATCTTTAAAGCCAGCAAAAAAAGTAAAACAAAAATATTTCCTACAGAAAGTTTCTTGACATAGAAGATTTTGTTTTGAAAGGGCACGGAAAGTGTGGCATAGAGTAAAACTTTTAACTCTCTATTCGCTTTGAATTATTCTGTAACCCTCTTTTATTTTCTCTCCCCCCCCTCTCTCTCTCTCTCTCTCTCTCTCTCTCTTTCTCTCTCTCTCTCTCTCTCTCTCTCTCTCTCTCTCTCTCTTCCCTATATAGTTATAGAGAACTTAAGAAGAAAAAACTCTTTCATATTTTTTAGCATCTAACGAGATTCTAGTTGTCAGTTTACCTTTTACGTTAAAATACTCCATCCGAAAAGAGCTGAATTTTTCTTAATCTACGCGGCTTGATCGCTTAAAGTCGAAGTTTAATGTGACTGGCTGAGACAAGAGTCATGGTATATTCGCCCTTTCTGGTGTGTGGCAGCACATAAAATTACCCTGGACCCCGTCCACAGTATAGCCTATATATTTTGCTGACGTTAGACTTTAAACCAACTCAACTTCAACTACTCAACTCGTTTAAAGTCTTTCTAAAGGAATACGTTGAAGATATGTTTGTTTTTTCTGTGCTATTTGTTTCTTTTACGCTAGCATAAAATATTGAAGCTTCTATCATGGTGAAGAATTTTTTCAGAGACGAGTTCTTACGAAAGATGTTTAATTATTAAATATCTTTGTTAGATATACATTATTTCCATACTTCCTTATGTGTTTTTGTCTCTATCTCTGTCTTATACTCTTTTTATTTCTCTTTCCTTTGCTCTCTCCGTCATTTCTTTTGTCCTCTATCTCTCTCTCTTTATCTCCCCTTCGCTCCCTCTTCCCCTTTTCCTCTTTCTCTCTCTCTCTCTCTCTCTCTCTCTCTCACTCTCTCTCTTTCTCTCTTCCAGTGTGTAGTCATATCTTTTTCTCTGTTCTTTAACAGGGCAGAAATGCACATGTAGTTTAAAACACAAAAAGCTATCTTATAATTATATATAATATACACATTTATCAAAACCCATGATTATCAGATCTGTGATCAAAACTAGATTAGGCGTGTGTTGAGAAGATTTGTGGAAGAAATAAACATTGCATTCCGGTAAATAACAGCTGTTAAGTTAGTTTAATTTAAGCCTCTTGATTCCCATGAACTCCCCCCCCCCCCCACCCCCTTTCCCCTCCACCGGACTCGGTTTTGGCTAGTTCCTCCTCATTTCGGTACATGTGGTACCGGCGGCTTTTATCTCGGCAACAGATTTTCAATCCAATTATAAAAATAGAGGGTCCAAGGTGGTGGAGAAAGAGATTTCTTCAAATTTAAACAAAAAGATAGATAGATAGATAGATAGATAGATAGATAGATAGATAGATAGATAGATAGATAGATAGATAGATAGATAGATAGATAGATAGATAATTAGATAGATAGATAGATAGATAGATAGATAGATAGATAGATAGATAGATGGATGGATGGATGGATGGATGGATAGATGAACATAGAGACACGCGGAAAGAGGCACTAGTTGTGAAATACGAGCAAAATAATATTTATTAAAAAAAAAATCTCAAAACGGAAGAAGAGAGAGACAGACACACAGACAGATACACAGACAGCCAGACTTTTTTTGTATTCACAAAGACATACAGACACTCAGTCAGACACACAGACATGTGTTTTTCCCTATCTTTTCTCTCTCTTTAAACACAAAGATCAATCCACAACAGAATAAAACTCACATAAACACAACACAAATTCAACGTGGAATTTACTGGTATGAAACTCACAATGAAGACGTAGACGCCTAGACGGTTGGTGTAGCATCAAGACTAAACATGGATGATGTGATGAAGGATAGGCCTAGGCGTAACTGGAAGGAAGCATTGTTTAGATTTGTTTGTCCACATGTGTCTGTTTTAATGTTCCTGGTGCTGAAACATTTCTCTCTGTGTTGGGGTGTAAAAATGCGTTTAAACACGATTCCTGGTGGATTCTGTTTTGGTTTTTTTTTCTTCTGGATCCTGCGTCGGTAGAGGCGAACTATAACTGATGAAGAAAAATGCTTATCTCTTAGGAAACTCATGTGTTTAGTCTGAGCGGATTTTAAAACGAGTTTAATACACAGCTTCATCTGGGAAAACTGTGTACAGTTTTGTTTTATTACTGCCTGGTTTATTTTGGTTGTTGCTGTTGATGCTTTTTTAAGTGTATTTTTTTTTTAAAAGGCAAACATTTAAAAAAGAATGAGTATCTATGTAAAAAGCATGGATTACTATAGTAGTCCTTGGTAAAAAGTAAAAACTTATGTTTACATGCAGACTAAAGTGTTTAATCCTTCTTTATTTTTTAAAGTCTTTTTCAGAATATCCACAAGAAGTTGTCTGCAGCTGTACCGCTACGGAAAAAGTAATGAGGAAGCACCTGTAAGAAATGATTTGTATTACTGATGAAGAAAAACGCTTATCTCTAAGAAAACTCGTGTTTAGTCTGAGCGGATTTTAAAGCGAGTTTAATACACAGCTTCATCTGGGAAAATTGTGTAGTTTTGTTTTATTACTGCCTGATTTATTTTGGTTGTTGCTGTTGATGCTTTTTTAAGTGTATTTTTTTTAAAAGGCAAACATTTAGAAAAGAATAATGATTGTTTATGTGAAAATTAAAAACTCATGTTTACATGCAGAATGAAGCGTTCAATCCTTCCTCTTTCTTTAAATCTTATTCAGAATGTACACCAGAAGTTGCCTGCAGCTATGATGCTACGGGAAAATTAAGGAGCACCTGTAAGAAATGATTTGTAACGCGCCCATTACATTCTAAGATGTATCCCTTATGTTTTCTTCTGTGCTGCAAGAGAAAAATAAACAGGAAGTGCACAAAACAACTTATCTTTGGTCGGAGAAAACAAATCTCTCTCTCTCTCTCTCTCTCTCTCTCTCTCTCTCTCTCTCTCTCTCTCTTTCTCCTCTCTCTCGCCTAGTTTAACATCTAGATCTCAAGAAGATTGTATAACGGCGTAGTTTTTGTTGATTTGAGTTGATTTAACGTCCAACACCAGCACTTTATAGGCTATGTTGTGGACGGACTCCAAGACTGACGTCTGATAATTTTATGTACTGCCACACACCACTCAGTACGGGGATACCATGACTTCTGTCTCAGCCAGTCACATTAAACTGGCACCAACCCAACCAGTAGGGGGGTGCAATCGCCAAGGCTCGAACCCGGACCTTTTGCATCGGAAGCCGATGTTCTATTCCAGGGCCACCGCGCCTCTCTATAACGGCGTAGCGACCCTAGAGCGAAACACACAGGAGTTGTTTGGTCAGATGATAGTGATTATACTGACTCAGATCAAGTACTAGAGGGAAAATGCAACAGCTAAGACGGGAATCGAATCCCAACCTTTCGCGTAGATTGGCCACGTTCTACCGTATTCTCAGACTTTTGAGGTTTAGTGAGACGTTTCACACAAAAAAAATTCCACAGTGCTATTCATACGAGGAGTTAGCGTGACGCGTGCTCACTCTATTTCTTCATTGAAATCAAGGCTGTTGAATATTGTGCAAACTGAGTCTTTACTAAGGTTTAAAGAAGGGAGCAACCAACTTAATTATCCCAACCCGTATACGCAAAATACTCCCCGTGAAACTTCTCACCATTTCACACTCTCTGGTAGTAGATAATATAAGAGCGTCGTGACTAAAACTCATTCTTTAAAAAAACTGAAAATTATATACTTAATCGGAAGGGACTGCTTCAATCATAATTATGTCCATGAGTCATCGCCGTTATAGCTTGACAAAAATAATCATAAAAATGAAACCAAAGACAATAGAATAATTTAGTGAGTTGTTTTACAGGAAACATTTCAATGGTATTTATACAGAGCGCTGACGTGACACAAGCTTTCTCTGTTTCTTTATTTAGAGCAAAACCCTTCACGCGGTGGCCCTGAAGTAGAACATCAGCTTCCGACGCAAAAGGTCCGTGGTTCGAGCCCTGGCGATTTTGCTAGTTGGGTCGGTATCAGTTTTATGTGACCAGCTGAGATAGGAGTCATGGTATCCCTGCCTTTTCTCAGGTGTGGCAGCACATACAATTGTCAGACGTCAGTTTTAGGGCCGGTCAACAATATAGTGCTGATGTTGGACGTTAAACTAAATCAACAACCATGTGAAATCTCTCATTATTTCACATTCTATTGAAAATAAGCCGTAATTCCAAAACTCAGGTCGTAAGTACAACTTTGCGGTAGTTTACGACGCTGCTTAAGCCTACTTAATCACAATATTCTAACGACGAGTTTTAAGCTACCGTGACGTTATGCTCATCAACCTACAACTCCTGTACAATTTAGAACCACAAAGGGCTTGTATCACACAACGCGGGTCGGGTCAATGTTCGTCAGCAAGCCTTGCATGTTCCGCCGAAGCCAATTAAACAAAGTGTGCCTGAAAAACGATACCCGGTACATATAAACCTTCCAAGTTGGGGGCGCACGCTTTACATTTGGCATGTCATACTCCATGTTTTTTTTTTTAAGTCGGAAAATTTTTACAAAGTCGGAAACGACTGCTTCTGACATGAGCCCATGAGTCATCGCATGTATAATTTGATCAAAATAACCATTGAAGAAATCTTAAAAAGTAGCCCACCCCAAGTGAAACTAAGCTTATATTCTTTAACTCGTGTGCCTTTTGGAACCGCACAGGGTTTGTATGCCTATTTTACGGAAGTATCATTCTCCATGCACCATAGAGACAAATTGCATTATACCGGTACTCATGTACATACGTCGGGCGTCGGGTCAACGTTTGTCAGCAAGGCCTGCATGTTTCACCGAAGCCAAATAAATAGAGTATGCATGAAAAACGCTTCGTCTATAGCAAGAATCGAACCGCAACCTTCCAAGTCGAAAACGATTGCTTCTGACATGAGCCCATGAGTCACATGTATAATTTGACAAAATAACCATTGAAGAAATCTTAAAAAGTAGCCCACCCCAAGTGAAACTAAGCTTATATTCTTTAACTCGTGTGCCTTTGGAACCGCACAGGGTTTGTATGCCTATTTTACGGAAGTACCATTATCCATGCACCATAGAGACAAATTGCATTATACCGGTAGGCTACTCATGTACATACAGCGGGCGTCGGGTCAACGTTTGTCAGCGAGCCTTGCATGTTTCGCCGAAGCCAAATAAACAAAGCGTGCCTGTGCAGCTTCTTGGTGAGTGTAGAACCGAGGAGAGGCGAGGAAGGAAAAGCATTAGGGCTAGCGTTGACAGAGGGAAGTAAACACGGGTGTCGTGGAAGCCAAGAAAGTTCCGGAAGATCAGAGTCAAGGATTGTCTCAGATGTTTCCACACGGGCCTGGTTGGCATCAGACAGTCATCAGGCATCCTGACTCTTGGAGTTGTAATTACAACGTTAGTTGTGGTGAGTTTAAACTTGTCTTAAGATGTATGAAATAAAAGGCTTACGACGAGTCTAAGACGAGCTACGCAGCGTTGAACTTACAGCGCTAGATGGCAAAGGCTGGGGAAAACTAGATCTGGATCTAGTAGATCTAGACTTTTCTAGATATCATGGCTTCCTCTTTGACTTGAAAAATGAAACGCTGGTCAGGAATGTTGCAACAAGTTCTAGGTCTAGGTCTGTGACTAGGTCTATGTTTTCTCTACTGAAGAGCTCTGGGTGGGAAATAGGGTCCTGCAGGTCTCGTAAGAATATGAGAATAAGGTTTACTGACGACGAGTCGTAAGTTACATCGATGTTGTACTTACGGCCCATAGAGTGAAGTTACAAAATATGAAGAGAATTGATTTTGTTAGAGACATGAATAACATTTAGATTCCGTTGTACAACATCATATCAAAAACATACGTAAAAAAGGAAAACTTTGATAATTTTTGTTAAAGATTCAAATCGTCAGCTTAATTTTAAAATTGCATTCGTTTAAAAAATAAGATAACTTCATGAGTATTTTGGATATGAAATATTTTTTTCCAGAACTGCAGTGAGAAAATGCACAAACATGACATAGCTTGCGTCTCGTCGTAAGCCTTCTTATTCTTGTATTGTTACGACGATACGTAAGCTACGTCTTGTTTGTGCATTCTACCCTATGCCTTTTGGCATATCATATCAGACAACATAGCTTATCCTACATTCTCTAGATTCAGCAGCTATTTTCAGGTTGCTTAATTTATACAAAGCCAGCTAATGAGACAGATTCGTTGACATGCTGCGTATGGTGTCTTCGACAAAAAGTTGAGTATAAGGAGTTCTTATAAGAATTTTCAAAGAAGGGGCGATATGACATTCTAATTTTATTTTTTTTTTTGGTGATAAACTTTGACGAGATTTTATCCCTGTGTTTAAAGTTTAAAACAAGTTTCACTAACTTGGCAAAACTGACGTCATAACTCTGTAAAAATCTTTTACTTATGAACCTTATACCGACATTTTTAAAACTATCCGTCTTTATATTTTTCTTTCTTTGTATCTATTTAGCTTGCCATCTATCTATCTATCTATATTTCCATCCACCAGTCCTGCCTGTCTTTCTTTATGTCTATTTCATATTTATCTTATGTCCATCTATCTATCTATCTATCTATCTATCTATCTATCTATCTATCTATCTATCTATCTATCTATCTATCTATCTATCTATCTATCTATCTATCTATCTATCTATCTATCTACCTACCTACCTACCTGACTAACTAAATATCCACTTGCACGTACTTCATCCACCAATTCCCTAGCAACCCACCCCTCCCCCCACACCGGTTTTCCCTTTTAATTCCCTACCCCTTTATTTACAATCACATGTACCTCCACCTTTCTACAATTATTACTTCCGCACCACTAACCACGCAGTCAACCGGAACAAATTAATTTACTCAAACATGCTGGAATCCCTTCCAAACCAGAAAAACCTGCTGGTGGTCCGTTACTCGTCCTTCTGGTCATCCATCGCTCATTTCTTCCATCCATCATGTATTAATTCACTCACAGTCCCACTTACTCGTCATCTATGTATTGGGCATTTCATGTAACTTACTCCCTATCCCCTCCATCCCTTTTCACTTCTGTCCATCCATCCCTCCTCCTTCACCATTTATTATATCTATCATGCAGCCCACAAGAATCACTCCTCCTCTTCCTCCTCCTCCTCCTCTTCCTCCTCCTTCCCTCTTCTTCTTTTACTCCTTCATAGTGTATCCTTCCCTCCATCTCCCTTAATCTTCTCATTCAGCCAAATAAACTCCACTCTCCCCACCACCTATGAAGCTATCCATGCAACCATACTATTTATCCATCGTTGCGATTTTACGTCCCTTCTCGGACTCCTCCTCCCCCTTCTCCTCCTCCCTCTCTTCTTCCTCCTTTTCTATAGTTTATTTCTTCCATTCATCTGTTCATTCATCCACCTATATACACTCCACCTTCCTGACTATCTCTCTCTCTCTCTTTATTTATCTATATATTATGACTTTCTATCTATCAAGCAGTCCACGCAATCATAGGCCTACTATTTATCCATGGCAGCGATTTCACGCTTCGCTACGGATGAGTTCTGGTCTTTTACTCACCATCCCCTTCACATTACCACTACATCTTGCCAACCTTACGCAAAAACAAACCCTTACTCGTACTAAATTTCTCACATTTTTAAGGGAAAAACTTTCTCATGGGGTAGAGCGTTGATCTCCCTATTGGAGGATTTGGGGGAGGGGGGCGCTAACTGGCTCAAGTGGTAGAGCGTTGGTCTGCAGATTAATAGGTCCGCGGTTCGAATCCCACAGTCGGCAGATTTATTTGTCTGATTTGTCCTACTGGTTGGGTCGATGTAATTTTTGTGCCCGGCTAAATCAAAACAGGAGCCACGTCTAGCAGCACAAAAAATCATCAGACTTTAGTCTTGGGGCCCGTCCATAATATAGCCTTTATTGAGTTGGCATTTGACGCTAAACAACGAACAAACAAACTTACAAACTTACACTTTTAACGAAGTTTGTACACTTACAACAACTACTCACTATGTTGGCAGCTCATCTTTACTATTACAGCTTTGAATTTACTCACCCCGAGCGCGCGTGCCGACTCACACCTGTGGGATGTCCAGGGTGGTCAAGCGGCGATCTGTTCAACCGCATCCCTTCCAGGCTGATTAATTCTCCGTGGGCTTTGAGCGGCAGCCCGCAAATCAACCGTAATTGGATGCAGCAGTTATTAATTCCCCGCTACACCTCACAGATGTGCGGAGCGCCTAGATCTAGACCTAGACTGGTGTTTACTTTTCGCATCCATGCGTAATGCAGGTTTGCGTGTTTTTCTTTTCCTTGCTTGAAAGGGGAGCGCGGTAGACCTTGGATAGAACATCGGGTTTCGATGTAAAAGGTCCGTGGTTCGAGTCCTGGTGATTTCTCTGCCTACTGGTTGGGTCGGTGTCAGTCTAAGGTGACCGGCTGAGACAGGAGTCATGGTATCCCAGTCTTGTCATGTGTTTCACAGCACATACAATTGTCAGACGTCAGTATTGGGACTCGTCCACAATATAGCCTGTAAAGTGCTGATGTTGCACGTTAAACAAAATCAACTTAACTCAATTCAGCTTTATGATACTGAAAGAGACAAGTGTCTTTCTTCTCTCTGGGTGTATTCGTAAATGAAAAAGGTAGTAACTGTTCTTATACCATCAACATTCTCTATGAATCTAGAATAGTATAGATTTAAAGAATACGAATCGAGATATTTACTGAATTTTACTTTAATGTTCCCACAGTGTAACATATCAACAACAATTAAAACAAAACAATAATACATACTTGTTGTTTTTTTGCTTGTAGTTATGGCATCTGGATACCATGACTCCCATTTCTGCCGGTCACATTAAATTGACACCGACCTAACTAGTAGGGGGGCAAAATCAACAAAGCTCGAACCACGGACCTCCTGCGTCGGAAGCTGATGTTCTACCCCATGTTAAATCTCCCCCACGACTATAACTATTTGATTAAGAAAGAAACAAGGTTGAAAAATTTTGAGGCTGTCCACTAACAGAAGGAGCAAGATCTAGAGACCACCAAGGATGCAGGTGATTGGTTAGGCGCGCCGCATCCTCAGATAAAACGTGAGTTATCTCCCCTCCCTGATAGCGGGAGACAATGGCAAACTACCAACATCACTTTTAATTATCTTGAGCAAACTTGGGGTGGGGCTTTCCCGGTGTATTGTTGAACACGATTTACCTTACTATAACATTTATTTTCGCCACTTTTTCACAAGGAAATAGGTTAAGTAATAATTTCACTTTTCTGCATTTAAAGGGATTCGTGAAGCTCTGTGTACCTTGGACCAGAGAATCAAAGACCCGTTAACAGTGTTAAAATTTAAATGGTAAGCAAAATAGTGGGGCCTCGTTTTTTTAAGATGGCTGTCCTATGCCTCATGATTACTAGAAACGGAAGAATAAAACAAAAGCAGTCCGTCAATCAGAGTTACTCCTCTCTCCATGGAAAGCCATGGTCTTTCATCTTTCTCGTTCAAGGGCAATCTCGCAGCGCTCGTTGATTTTCATTCCAGTCGAGTTCTTCACGTTCTTGGCCCAACTTATCCGCTTCCTTTCTCTACCTCTCGTGCCTTCCACCATACCCTCTAAAATCTTCTTCTGCAAGAACTGTGTCTTCTTACATGTCCATGATATTTATTTTTTCTCTTTTTCACTGTTTTGAGGAGCTGTTTTTTTTTTATTGATATTTACAATCTATAGTATTTCAAGGTTGTTGTTTTTTCTTTCCATAAGGCTATTATTATTCTTCTATAAGTATCCGCAGTGAGAGTCCAAGTTTCGCACCCATATATAAATGTCGACCAAATATAACATTTAGCATAGTCTTAGTTAGACAGGGATCTTCTTTAGGTTTTTAAATTCTTTTTGCCATTCAGAATACAAAGAGAAACAAATAATGGTCAAACAAAAATTTTGAAATATTATGTGAAAAATATAACCACAATTTTTCTTGGACTTCCTTATATTTCCTTAAATGTTGAATTCGGTTTACTTACAAATAACACAAAATGTTTGTATATGAGTTGATAAAAATTGTTTTTTTTTATGCTTAACCGATTTTCATTTCGTATACTTTATATCAAAAGAATTCCACGATGTGCCACTTTAAAGAAAATACAATAGAGCAAACTATTTATTCCAATGCTGACACATTCTAATTACGTTTGATAACATGATTTTAATAGTTTGTTGAACAGCAAACTTCTCTGGTGGTAACTATAACAAGCATTATAAAAAATTAAAAAGCTTTAAAGTCTACAATATCCTTTCATATTTTGACCTTGAGTAGTAAGTACAAAGATCAAATAATGGTCGAAAGAGTTTGCATAATTATATGAAAAATATGTCTACCATTTTTAATGTCCTACCAATTATTTCCTTAATGGTGAGTTGGGTTTACCTACAAATAACACATAATGTACGTATTATGACATGAAAAAAGGTGTGTAATTTATATTTCATATATTTTGTATGAAAAGAATTTCACGATGCGCAAATTAGATGAATAAGAAGAAAAAGATCAACTATTTATTCAGATGCCGACACTTTCTAATAAAGTTTGATAACCTGATTTAAAAAATTTGTTGAGAAGCAAACTTTCCTGGTGATAAAGACAACAAGCTTTTTTTTTAATTTAAATCTTTAAAGTATGTTTTTATGAATCCCTTCACAATATCCTTTCATCTTAGACCTTGAGTAGTAAGTACAAAGAGGAAGTAAAATGAGACGCACGACTTAACATGTCTTTCAATGCCATAGATAGCCGTGCGTCTAAATCTGCTTCCTTCTTGGATCATACTACACCCTACATAAGTCTAGATTTACGCCACTTCAATTTTACCCCCAGATGCTTCAAGGGGAAGGAACTCCAACTTGAGTGGACGATAAAAGCGCGTAGTAATTAGCTCGCCGGAAGTCTACGTAGTCTACGTTGTATGGGACATGATACCCCCAGGATGGTCTTCAGTTTCTGCTCACAGCGCCGACTAAAGACGTCATAGGGAGTGACGTTTATTGGCCGCTGATGCAAGCTCAATAGGAGACCTTGGGAATACTGGCTGCGGACTCTTGAGTAGATAGATTGGAATAGAACAAAGCAAACATCAGAGAAATCCGAAACACTTTTATCTCTTCCCTTGGCCTTCGTTTTGAGACGGGCTGTTAGTTAGGGAAGAGTTATGGTGGAAAATATGGTACGTAGATCTTGGAGATGGGTGTGAATTTCTATTGCTTTTAGTCATTTTTTCCACTTACTAATCAGCCTTCTCGGCTGTTCTTCAGGTGTATATTTTGACCATTTGTACAGAAGTGTTCCCTTGAGGAAGGTTAATAACTAAATATAATGCATACCATTTTCGTTTAATTTATAAGTAAGAGTTTTGTCAGCCATGTTATTGTATTATATATGAAGAAGCAAGTTTAATCTGTATAGAAGCATTCAATCTCATTTTTTAACTAATAGAAAAAATTAAATTGATGAAACAATTATCCCGCTTCTTTTTAGTTACAACCAACTTAACCAGGCCCTGTTTTTCTTTCATTTTGAAACATCTGCTCTAATTTTTTTTTTTTACAATTTTACATACCAACTCAGAGTTTCCAGATTTTATGACAGCACAGATCTTTGGCACCGTTGGCACTGTTTCTCCTCCTTTCATTCTTTCTTTGTCTTTCCCCGTCTCCCCACCCTTCTCCTCCTTCATCTCCCTCCTTCTCATCCCTTTTCGCCCCTCCTCCCTCTTCCTCCCCTCCCTCCATCTCAGAAAGCTGGACTGGAGTACATTCGTACGAATGTGTGACGGAGACAGTTTGATCGAAGGAGTGCATGTAAACAGGTGAGTAAAAGGAGATGAGAGAGAAAGAACACAATTCCCAAACATGCATCCTCGTGTTTCATGTACTTTTATTTACGCTAATGTAGGCCTATTTCCTATGTGATTGATCAGATTTTTTCTGACCTTTACGGGTTTGTAAGAGTACGTGATCTTCCTGGGAAAATTATACATGCTATGTAAATGAAAGAAAAAAAGCATAGGTATTGTGGGAAGATTAAGAACCGTGCATCTCCGTTATTTGTAAGTGATCGTGTTACAATTAATTATGCTTTTTGCCATTTTATCCCTTACGCAATATAAAGTGCAAATTTTCATTTTTTTTTTACGATAATTGTGCTCAGGGTATATTAAGGTTTACCCATTTGAGAGAGTGAGAGTGAGAGAGATAGGGTGCGTATAAAGAGATAATGGGGAGCGGGAAGG
>RQTK01000553.1:327670-330801 GCA_003991915.1 Elysia chlorotica | reverse complement strand
TAATAATAATAATAATAATAATAATAATAATAATAATAATAATAATAATAATAATAATAATAATAATAATAATAATAATAATAATAATATTATAACAATAATAATAAAAATAATAATAATAACAATAAAATAATAATAATAATAATAATAATAATAATAATAATAATAATAATAATAATAATAATAATAATAATAATAAGTACATGTTTATAGCGCTTTATGTCGAGGCCTCTGAACTATTATGTCCTGGTACCACTTCCTGCCTTTACCTCTTCTTCCTTTAAATCTCCTCGTTAGGATTGTTTAAGCGAGGCTGTTATGCATTATTATTTTTCCAAAAGTAAGACAGTTTGTGATGTTGTATGCTTTTCAAAGAGTATCTGAAGACCACAGGGGAAAAACCGGACATGTCACAGGTGGCAAGTTTTTAGTTATTTGAATTTTAAACCTTGAAGAGCTGTCATCTATTAAAGGATATATTTTTTATACTGCTAATTTTAGGTGACATGTCCGGTTTTTCCATATCACTCTTTACCGTTATGATAAAATTAAGCGCCCTTTATAATCTAAAGGGCATAACTTAAAATATTCAAATTTGTGACATGTCCGGTTTTTCCCCTGTGGTCTTCATCTGTGAACGCTTTTTTAAAAGCACATGCCATTGTTTATTATTGTATTTGTAGCAAGAATCTCGCTTACACTCTCCCACATCTCATCAAAAGATGAAAAAGAATTCCTCTTAGTCCTCGAGCGCTTCACCACCCCTCCCCTCCTCATTATTACTGTCTGCCTCCGCAAGACCAAAATAATAAATAATGCGCTGCCACAATCAAGTTCATCAAAAACAACCCGCTTGCAGGATTGGGGATGACGGTTTGCCGAATGCGCGCGGTGTCGCCGCGAGCCGTGACTTTGGCACAGGCGCGGTTGGTTCTAGTTATGCGCCTGCACATGACTGGCGATTAAAAACACGGACCTTTATTACCGCGGGCTCCACCTCGGTGGGTGCGCGGAGGGGCTGGGCTGGTGACTGGGAGTGCAGGTGTACCTTGACTTAGTAAGTTTTATCCATAAATTCATATAACTACCATAGTAGTTATATGTCTATGGTTTTATCCTAAAAAGCACTTAACGCGTTAAGTTGCATGCAACCGGTACCTTCACTTACTAAGTTCGTCTAACTGCTAAGTTAGACTGGCCACAGGCTGAGACTGCGTGTGCAGTCGCTTAATTGGCTGAATTGTCTTATTTGCAAAGAGAGCACCAGGTCAGCAAAGTGCTGAACCCGAACCCTGGCACCCCTTGCTCAGCCGAATTGGACCCGTCCTGTTCCGGAGTGGGTTTTGGATGGTCGTGGTAGGAGGATGGGTGGGCTCTTCGAGCCTTGTGGCCATCTTTAATTGTGCGTTTCCCTGTCTCCGTGCCTTTGCTTGACATGGGAGGTGTATTGTCCGAAACCACTGGAAGCGGAGACGGCGTTACAGGCGTGCCTTTTCTCTCTCTCTCATTAGACATAATTGTTTGTTCCAATGAAAGGAGGCACTATGTCAACAAGTGCAAGTGTGGGATATAAACTGCCCTGCATGAGGGTTTAACTGCCCTCTAAGAGGTTTTAAGTCTTAACTACCCTCTGCAAGGCACAATTCATAATTATATATCCACCCTCTGCGAGGGATGGGAGAGTGCCAATCTCAGCGAGGCTCGAGCGAATAAATCCACTGCAGTAGCAGGTGGACCACCTTGTAGGTGTAAAAATAAAGCTGGATTGCTTACAAGCGTTAGCCTAAGATTTATAATTAGAACTAAATCACGACTTTACAAAGATATAAAAATAGAAAATTAGAAGAATGGCATAACTAATAATCCAATAAATGAAAGCACAAAAACACGTCCAAGCACTGAAAGAAGCGAACGTAAACTGAAGCCACGTGACATCTCGTTTGGGCTACCCCATTCTGGAATGGGGGAGACAGAGGTGCGTTTTACAGCACAGTAACGGCTATCTTGTTTTCATTGTTGTCATTGCTCAGTCCCGAATGGGATAGAACATCGGCTTCCGACGCAAAAGGTCCCGAGTTCCAATTCTAGCTGTTGCGTTCCGTACTGGTTGGATCGGTGTCAGTATAATGTGACCGGCTGAGACAGGAGTCATGGTATCCCCGCCCTGTCTCGTGTGTGACAGCACATAAAATTGTCAGACGTCCGTCTTAGGGTCCGTCCACAACATAGTCTATATAGTGCTGCTGTTGGACGTTAAACCAACTCAACTCAACTCAACCCAACCCGATTGGGAGCTAGCGTGCCTGAAATTATGTTTCCCTGCCAAATGATCCTACGCCACTTTGAGATTCGCATATGTCCGTGTACCACTACCTGCTGGGTCTGTCTTTCTCTCTTCTTCCTTCCATTTTGCCTGTTAGGATTGTTTGAGCAAGGCTGTCATGCCTTGTTATGTGGCCCAAAAAAGAAAGATTGTGATTTCGTGTGCTTTCCCATTACAACATTTTAACGCTTTCAATCTTCATTAAAAAAAAAGAGAAAATACAACATTCGTAGTTTATCGTTAGCATCAAAATCTCCCCTGCTCTAGCTTGCACCAAAAGAAGTGTGTACGTGCGTATACCTGTATAAAGAAGTGTATAAGTGCGTATACCTGTTTAAAGAAGTGTGTAAGTGCGTATACCTGTATAAAGAAGTGTGTACATGCGTATACCTGTATAAAGAAGTGTGTAAGTGCGTATACCTGTATAAAGAAGTGTGTACATGCGTATACCTGTATAAAGAAGTGTGTAAGTGTGTATACCTGCAGACTGCCCTTTTGGCAGTACTCTGTGAGGATGCACTGATGGGGGACGTCTATACACACGCCCTGGAAGCGGACCAGGTGGTCGTTCTGCAAGTCCTTCATCTGGAATACAGGAGGTGCAGGGATGTGTCAGAAAGAGAGGGGGGGGCGGTATGGTTAATGTTTGGGAGAAAAAAAAACACAAAAAAATTAAATGAGAGAACCTTTTGCATTGCATAGATCGAGCGATCGCTACACAGACACATAGATAGTTAGATAGATAGATAGATAGATAGATAGATAGACAGATAGATACAGTATATAAATAAAGAGAGACAGAGAGATA
>RQTK01000553.1:320170-325170 GCA_003991915.1 Elysia chlorotica | reverse complement strand
AGCCATTACCAAAGGTCTGCTAAAACTCCTTTAAACTATGCATCGTAAACGCTCATAAATACACAGCAATTCAAACGTTCACGTGTCACAAGAATTATTAAGTAAATGCTTAAACCTTGCTTTGAGTAATGATCCCAAATTACACAGACGCCCTCACAGTAGCTGTTGAATTCCACACACCATCTAGTTCACTGCACTGTGACATGCCATCTACGCTTTTCACAAACCGCTGATTTAAGTTTCCAGCCCACCATGGAAAGTCAAGATATAACCTTGGATTTCTGTCTCAGCCAGTCATATCATGTCATTTTAACACAGACTCAACTAGTAATATTGTTTTGTGTCAACATAAATGGTTATTTTTCTTTTGGAATTGTGATATTGCGGCATTGAGCATGATGGTTTATGGAAGTACGCTTTATACATGCAATATATTATTGTATTTTTATTAGTAGGGAGCAAAATAGGAGAAATTGTTGACCAATCATGGTTTTCGAACCCGGGACACCCCGACTGATAGACCAACGATCTACGACCTGATCCAGTTGTTTCCCCATCTCACTTTGTAGTACCCAGTCTTGGTGTTATGGAAGTACGCTATATATAAATGCAATTTACTATAGTATTTTTTATTAGTAGGGAGCAAAATAGGAGAAATTGTTGACCAATCATGGTTTTCGAACCCGGGACCCCCCGAATGATAGACCAACGCTCTACCACCTGAGCCAGTTGTTTCCCCATCTCACCTTGTAGTAGCCAGTCTTGGTGTAGAGCTGTTTGTTGGCTCCGTCACTCAGGTGGACTGCTATCGTGTCCGCAGAGCATTCACTGTTGTAGGAGTTCCTCTGGTCAGTGTGAGAGAGTGGACATAGAGACATGATGGTCAGTTTGGTGTATAGAGTGGACATAGAGACATAGTGGTCAGTTTGGTGTATAGAGTGGACATAGAGACATACTGTCTGTTGTAGGAGTTCTTCTGGTCAATGTAAGAGAGTGGACATAGAGACATGATGGTCAGTTTGGTGTATAGAGTGGACATAGAGACATAGTGGTCAGTTTGGTGTATAGAGTGGACATAGAGACTCCATGCACATAGTGGACTGGTCAGTTTAATGATTCAGTGGACATAGAGAAATACTGTCTGTTGTAGGAGTTCTTCTTGTCAATGTAAGAGAGTGGACATAGAGACATGAATGTAAGTTTGGTATAAATTGTGAACGTAGAATCATACTGGTCAGTTGACAGCGAGTTTTACTGGTCAGTTTGGTAAATACAGAGATATAGAATGTAGGGGTGGTGGACAGTTTGACAAAATGAGAGATGTATTGGTCCAAACATGAGCGCTAACGTTCGGACACACTATTCTGTTTTGGGTATGATACATAGATATTAGATTAATGAAAGGCTAATAAGGGGGACGCATACTAGATACTTTAAATTTGTCTAAGGATAAAAACAATTCAAAGACATTGTAGCGACTTAATTATCGACCGCACTGACAAACTGACAACTCCAACGACAATCTTAGACTGCCAAGACTGTCGACGAGACTGAGCCTTAGATAAGCTTTTAGAACTACACAAACTGCACGATTTGCCTAACGTCTTTTGCTACGAACGCCTCGCTTCTAACAGATCTGTCCATAACAATAGATGTTTGAATTAAATCTACATTGTTTTCTAGCGTTCTTACAACATCGTTTATGTTTTAGTTAATGGGTGCAATTTAATGAAAGAATTGGATAATTTAATAGTAAAGGAATGAGCAATTACAAACCTAAATATCTGTCAAAAGAGAAAGATAGGAGAGGATGTGAGATTGACGAGTGAAATATAATGTTAATAGCAGAACCAGAGTTTCAACCAAAATTTAGTATTCTTTTAATGACAAGACTATTCATTCTAGCCACTATAATACTTATGCCCCCCCCCCCATTTTTTTTTTTTTTTTTTTTTTGTTCCTTTTTTTTGTAGAAAAGAAAAACATGACGATTCGATTCGAGTAAAGGAGGTTATATATAATAATTGAGAAATAAATTAAGATGCCATCCAAACAAGAAAAACAAAGCATAATAATCAACTAAATTTAGAGCTTGGCTGTGGAAAATAATATAATATTTTTGAAATGTGTAAAAAGATTTAGATCATATAATGTAGAGTAAAATTAATGTTTAGATCAAACGATCTACCTTTTCTTTTTATTTTATATGAGATACATTAGAATGCTTGTTTATGGAAATTAAGCTTTTCAACATGTATTTAAATTTGATTCTTCAAGAATCGACATTTCTATCTAGAATTAATTGTTGCAACATCAGAAATTTTAATCACAGTGATATGTATGTTTATATGTTAAAGTTAAGTTATAAATTCAGTCTGTTTATTAGTTTCTATCTTTTTTGTTTCAGTCGATGTCCATCCTATGTCCAACATGTATACATCTTTTTTTTTTCATTTTTTAAAAGCGTTATTTAATTTGGATCAGAGAACTCTCTAGAAATAGTATATATATATATATATCTAGAGCTCACATGGCTGGCGTGTCTGTCCCCCTTCTTGTCCGACCCCGCCCCCGACCTGGTCGGTCCGCCAAACATGATGTCGTCCCAGCGCACTCGCCAGTTCATTTCGGAGAGCTCCGCCTCCAGCCGGTGTTGCCTGGGTGGGAAGAAAGGGGGTCAAGGTCAAGGTCAATGTTCAAGGCCAATGTTCAAGTTCAAGGTCAAGTTCAAGCTCAAGGTCAAGGTCAATATCAAGATCAACTTCTGGGTCATGGAAAATTAAGCTGATGTAGTCTATAGAAGGTCACCTTCAACAAAAATGTGTTAAAAGTAGCCTATAGCCTACCATGCAGTTTAGCATGTTGTCACTTTCGTCTCATTACAAAAGGCTTTTTGTGCTTTTGTAAAAAAAAATAGTTTGATGTGTTTTTCTCGGGTTTGTTTTTATGGAAACTATGCGGACGGGAAACATTTTTGAATGGCATATTAGAATAATTCTGTTAAATAATAAAAAAACAAGGTTAAAAATTAAAGAAAATCGCTCTAAGTAGAACCACATCTGTCTGGCATTCTGCACTAAAACGATGCCTGGTTGAATAAAGATAAACAGAGCGCCTCGAATCAACAGCGACATTCTAAATTAGGAATATGCGCTACAATCAGTGGACATTTTATGATAAAGCATAGCTCTTTCTCTATCTCTCTCTCTCTCTCTATCTCTCTCTCTATCCTCTCTATCCTCTCTCTCTTTCTCTCTCTCTCTCTCTCTCTCTCTCTCTCTCTCTCCCTCTCTCTCTCTCTCTCTCTCTCTTTCACTCTCTCTCTGTCACTTTCTCCCTCTTTGTCTCTCTATGCTTCACTGTCTATCTGTTTCCTTCTCTCTCTCTCTCTCTCTCTCTCTCTCTCTACATTCTAAATTAGGAATATGCGCTTTGCAGGAGTTAAGGAACGTAGTTGGAAGGCCTTGGCTATACTAAAGAGCGTCTGCTTGATGAATTTACTCATGACGTGATCTCAAGGGAAAAATAATTCACTCTATTTTTCTCTCTGGTGAAGGTAAAGGTAAATGTTAAGATAATATAAAAGAGAAGACAAGAAAAGATAAGATAAGATGAAAATTGTATTCATTCATAGCGGACATTCGTCTTGGATTATCAATCAGTACATTGAACAATCAGTGCGACATTTTATGATATAAGCATAGCTCTTTCTCTCTCTCTCTCTCTCTCTCTCTCTCTCTCTCTCTC
Organism: Elysia chlorotica; assembly: GCA_003991915.1. Classification (NCBI taxonomy): domain Eukaryota; kingdom Metazoa; phylum Mollusca; class Gastropoda; family Plakobranchidae; genus Elysia; species Elysia chlorotica. The sequence continues at coordinate 321,423 of RQTK01000553.1, read as the reverse complement.
TCTCTCTCTCTCTTCTCTCTCTCTCTCTCTCTCTCTCTCTCTCTCTCTCTCTCTCTCTCTCTCTCTCTCTTCTCTTCTCTCTCTCTCTCTCTCTTTTTCTCTCTCTCTCTCTCTCTCTCTCTCTCTTCCTCTCTCTCTCTCTCTCTCTCTCTCCCTTTCTCTCTCTCCATACTCCATGTACTCACCTGTAGACGAGAAATCCCACGATGACCACCACAAAGAGAACTGAGCACAAAACAATGATCACTATCACATACACAGGAAAAGGTTCTGTCGAGAGAAAACAGCACAGTAGAGTTAGGGGGTTAGAGGCTGACACACATAATGTCAAAAATAGCACACAACACAATCAACATAACCTAAAAATTGGTAGTATGGTACTTATTATCATCGCTATAAAACTACTATATTTTTTAAATCATTTTCTCCTCTCTCTCTCTTTCTCTATGTTTCACTGCCTATAAAAGCTTCTCCTACCTCGAATTATTTTTTATTTCTTTCATAAATTAAAAAAGAACACTTCTGATAATAGGATAATTGCATTTCATTTGTTTTTACTTATCCGCAAAACTTCTTGTTTGTTGTTCACTTTCCTTCTGCACTTTATCACTGTCTTTAAATCTCTCCCTCTCTCTCTCTCGATCTCTCTCTCTCTCTCTTTCTCCCTCTTTGTCTCTCTATGTTTCACTATCTATCTGTTTCCTTCTACCTCTCTCTCTCTTTCTCTATATTTCACTGACTATCTGTTTCCTTCTCTCTCTTTCCTCTCTCTCTCTTTCTCTCTCCTCTCTCTCCCTCTCTCCATACTGCATGTACTCACCTGTAGACAAGAAATCCTACGATGACCACCACAAAGAGAACTGAGCACAGAACAATGATCACTATCACATAGACGGGAAACGGCTCTGTCGGGAGAAAATAACACATTAGAGTTAGGGGTTGACACACATAATGTCAAAAATAACACACAACACACAACACAATCAATATTACCTTGATGTTTGTAGTATCGTACTTATTATCATCGTGTGAACAAAAATATTCTATTTGGTATTATTTTTCCCTCTTTTGAAAATTATCATCATTGTAATTTTCATTATCATCATTTTCATAACTTTCATTAATAACATCAGTATCGTAATCAAAATCACCATCATTATCATCATTATTATCATCATCATCATCATCATCATCATCATCATCATCCTCATCATCATCATCATCATCATCATCATCATCATCATCATTATCAT
>RQTK01000553.1:305231-316490 GCA_003991915.1 Elysia chlorotica | reverse complement strand
GGGGCCCGTCCACAATATAGCCTATATAGTGCTGCTGTTGGACGCTAAACCAACCCAACCCAACCCAACCAACCAGCCTAACCAGCCCTATGTCGACTTTCTGGTCTCCGTCAGGTTGTGGATTCACTTCTCTCCGCCACAGTTCCTCGTTTGACGTTGAGTTGAGTAGGTTTTTAACGTCCAACAGCAGCACTATATAGGCTATATTGTGGACGGGCCCCATGACGGACGTCTGAAAATTTTATGTGCTGCAACACACGAGACAGGGCGGGGATACCTTGACTCCTGTCTCAGCCGCTCAACCTCGTTTGACGGTTTCAGGTTTCCTAACGTTGAGGATGTTCCTAAGGTATCTTTTGGTGAATGTCATACAATAGGACAGACTTCTTTTAAAAAAAAATGTCCTTTACAATTTGGGTGCATTATAATGATTTTTTGTTCTCTTCATCTCTAAACTTGGGTAATTCTTAATTACATTCTCACCTCTTCATCTCCGTAGGTTAAGTTTGGGTTATTTCTACTCATAACTAAAGTTGGCTAGATCTTAATTACATTCTCACCTCTTCATCTCCGTAAGTAAAGTTTGGGTAGATTCTCACCTCTTCATCTTCGTAAGTAAAGTTTGGGTTATTTCTACTCATAACTAAAGTTGGCTAGATCTTAGTTATATTCTTACCTCTTCATCTCCGTAAGTAAAGTTTGGGTAGATTTTGGCCGCCTTGTCTTTCACGGCTTGCGAGAATTGCTTGTAATTCGGCGTTGTGGGCTGCCTTAGCGTCACCGTCATAAGGCTCTCGTAGGCCTTGCGTGCCGCCTTGTTGCGTGCTGCCGTGTCGTTAGCACGGTACCACGGCTTGGTCGTAGCGTTTTTACTGTGGGGATACGTGGGGAGACGTGGTAAGGTTAGGTTGAGACGGAAGGGAAACGGGGTGCTTTTGTTTTGTTGTTGTTGTTGTTTTTGGGTGGTGGGGGAGAAACACAAAGAAATGGGGAGTGAGAGAGAAAAAAAGAAAAGAAAAACAGGAAGGGAGACAGATATAAGAAACTTGTCTTTCACGGCTTGCGAGAACTGTTTGTAATTCGGCGTCGTAGGCTGCCTTAGCGTCACCGTCATAAGGCTCTCGTAGGCCTTGCGTGCCGCCTTGTTGCGTGCTGCCGTGTCGTTAGCACGGTACCACGGCTTGGTCGTAGCGTTCTTACTGCGGGGAGACGTGGGGGGAGATGTGGTAAGGTTAGGTTGAGACGGAAGGGAAAAGGGGTGTTTTTGTTTTGTTGTTGTTTGTTTTTTTTTGTGGTGGTTGGGGGGAGGAAGACAAAGAAAGTGAGAGAGAGAGAGAAAAAGAAAGAACAACAGGAAGGTAGACAGATATAAGAAACAGAGAGAGAGAGAGAGAGAGAGAGAGAGAGAGAGAGAGAGAGAGAGAGAGAGAGAGAGAGAGAGAGAGTAAAAAAGAAAAAAGACAAACATGGAGGGACACAGATAAATGAAACAGAGAGAGGGAGAGAACGAAAGACAGAGGAGGGTGTATTGTTCCAAAGACGAAAATCGTATTTAAAAAAAAAGAATATGGAAGTATTAAGGAGAGGATAATTAAAGAGAGAAAGGTATTGAGAGAAAGAAATGAGAGCGAGAGAGAGACTGAGATAGAGACAGAAACATAGAGTGGGGTTGAAAGAAACATAATACCAGACAGGCAACTAGGCATCAAATTCACATGAGATAAGTTCAGAAGTTGATTTTTTGAGTGCCAGTTGAACTTTTTCGTACTTGATCAGACTCTAAATAAACTAGGTATATCGCCGTTCTTAAGGATTTAGACCATTACTATAGTAAGCGAGTTTGAACCCCAACACCAATATCTCACAGCTGTACGCGCTGCCATACGGGGTTATCATGACTCCTATCTCAGCCAGACACGCTACGCTTAATCGATTATCTACCCCCAAACGATTAATCGAATATCGATCACGATCTATTTTTGTTTTGAATACCCGTGACATGAGTAATTATACCGTGGGTAACTTTGATCATATGCATTGATTTCAATCTTAGATGAAGATGCATTGTCCACTCACCTGCTGAAGAGGTCAATGTTGAAGAACACGTACTCCCCGTTATCAAACTTCAACTCGTGTGCTTTGATCATGATCTCTCGCACCGAGTCCTGGCTAGCACATAGCACGATGACTGGAGGATGCAGGGAGGGGGAGGGAGGAAGGGGTAGGAGGGGTGTGAGGAGAGAACAAAACTTAGTTAGGAGGGTTGTATCAAAGAGTGTGAAAAAGTAAAAGGTTTTACATCGGACGATTTCACCTTTATGGTTTAAGATAAATAATACAGTTATTTCTCTTAAAAAATTCAGACGTCAGTCTTGGGGCCCGTCCACAATATAGAATAGATAATGCTGACGTTGGACTTTAAACCAACTTAACGACAATAGTTTCCATTGTTTAAACTTCAAGAAAAGCTCTGTTTGTTCATTTGGTCAATCGCCTTAAATGTTGATAAATAAATAGAGTGAGCACGCGTCAAGCTAAGTTCTGGTATTAAAAGCACTGTGGTTTCTTTTTGTGACACGTCTCACTAAGTTTATAGTCTCTGGTTTTATACAGAGAACCAAATGATGATATCTAGATGATTTGATAGGATGCCTTTACAGAAATAAAACAAAAGTGATTTAAAGAATCGTTGGAAATAAGAGCTAGACATAGAGAAGAAAATAATCATTGATACATAATAAATGTATGTAAGGAGCGTTTATAAGAGGAAAAAAAACTGTTTCAATGTGACCAAGGGTGGGTTGCATTATGTAAGCTAAAAGACGAGGGCGAAAATTGAAAAAAGGGAATTGATATAAATAGATAAAAACAGATAGACATACATAAAGACAGAAACGTTGATTAAGAGATAGATAGATTGAAAAAAGAAACAAAAAATACAATGTGTGAAGTATCGGAACGCTGACTAAATGCTACCGTAATAAATCATTCATTCATCAATTGTCGGGTATAGCTTTATTATGAGCAATGTGAACGTGTGAGCATCGGAATCCGTTCCAATACAACCCAATTCATTAGCTTCGTGGGCTAAGAACTCGTGTCACCTATCTCACATGGCTGCTATTTTTAGAAGCCTCGATCTCTATGCAACCATTTCTATGTTTAGAAGCCCCAATCTCTATATAACCATTACTATTGTTAAAGTATAATGCCAATCGGAGAGTATTTTGGTTTAGCCTACTAAGCCCACGCAGCCAAAATAGAAACTAACCCAATTGTGTCTAATAGAGTAATAATATGCTGTTCGCTTTGATATTAAATTGAGGTATACTTAGAACAGGCCAAGTCACCGAAACGATTGGAGTGAACAGATTTTAGCGTAACAAGTGTAACAGTGATGTATCTATCATAAAATTTATGATTTAATCATTACAAGAGTTAGTCCAGTGTGATACTGAGAGAGTATTTTTTGTTCATTGGGTATCAATGACTGGCGTGAACAGATTTTAGCGTTATAAGCGTAACAGTGATGTATCTATCATAGATCATTAAGACGGGAAAAAAAAACAACCAACCTGCATAATGATACCCAGAAAGTAATTTTTGTTCAGCATACCCAATGACTAGAGTGAAAAGATTTTAGCGAAACAAGTGTAACAGTGATGTATCTAACATAAATCATTAAGAAAGTTAGTTCAGATTGATACTCAGAGAGTAATTTTTGTTCAGCCTACTCAGCCTACACTGTAATAATAAGAAATGATCTAACTGTTTCTACTTTTCCAATGGTATAGGGGTTGGGGTTGGGTTGGTTTAACGTCCAACAGCAGCACTATATAGGCTATATTGTGGACGGGCCCCAAGACGGACGTCTGACAATTTTATATGCTGCCACACACGAGACAGGGCAGGGATACCATGAATCAGCCTGTCACATTATACTGACACCGACCCAACCAGTAGGGAACGCAAAAGCCAGGATTCGAAATCGGAACCTTTTGCGTCGGAAGCCGATGTCCTACCCCTGGACCACCGCGCCCCCCTCCAACGGTATAACTCACTTAAACTCGAAATGGAAATGTAATAATGTTTCTCTAATTCGCCGACTTTGTCCGCTACGGTGGAGTAATTTTCTACTAATGACGTGTCTCAAAAGATTGATTATGCAAATGAGTGATTATCGTGCGGGACATTTTGAACGCCGTCTTTTGAGCAATGCGAAAACTCATAATCGGGTTTTTTCGGTAATTTCCGGTCATATAATGTAAGTGACGGGAAAAAAAACCTCCGAGCGATATATCACCTCAGCTCTGTAATGCTCTAACTCAATTCCACAACACTCTAATTCTTTAGTACTTCAGAAATAAGTTAGGACACATTACAATCGAGTTGACGACATAGTTACTACAAGGGTAGAGTTATTCCCCCGTTAATGAACACAATTTATTACGATGCGTGTTTTGTTTTTGTTTTTGTTTTTTTTCCAACTGGCTGGATCCGGTGACAATAGAATATGATTGATCGTGTCCTGGGTGTATCGCTCTAAAGACCCGTCACCGAATTGGATTTTTATTGAGATCTAGCAGACGTGGGACTAGCAGACCGTTATTTTTACAGGCACAAACGATCAGGTCCTTTTTTGTTTTGCTTTTTTCTTTGAAGTTCTCTATAGAGGGAGGGAGAGAATTCTCTCCCTCTCTCCGGGTTTAACGTCTCCTAGGTTCCCCTGGGGGGTCCTATACGGCGACAGTTTTTTCTTTGAGACAGAGCTAGAAATATTGTTAGCAGCCTGTTATAACTTGCATAATACAGACCCTTGGTAGGTTAGTACGAGCGTTCTTTAGATTGTAGGAAGGATAATAAAATATAGCCTGCAGTCGTGAAAACAGCGCAACAAATAGAACAATCGTAGTTTTCATTTTTTTAAATATCGTTTTAGATATGTGAATATAGATACATCACATTGAATTTTAAGAAGTAAAGGTAGGACAAGAAAACATAAATAATGAGATAGTCTAAACAGATAAGAAACAAAAAAATGCCAGGAGCAATTTGACTTTTTTACAGTTATCTAAACAAAGAGAAAAGTGAAGTGCCATGGTCACCTATGTCTGCTTTAGATCCGCCTCTTGATGAATAGATGAATGAATGATTGAATGTTTTTACTGCGATCATGAATCATTATTAGTTACATATCTTGTATGTTTAAGTCTCATAAGTCTTTAAGAAAGAAAAAAAATAGTTATATTGTGGCGAAGAGATCCCGGAGTCAAATACGCGTGACTTGGCTGGTCCATTATAATGTGACCAGGTCCAGGTCTCCTGCCCTGTCTCGTTTTGGCAGCAACTAAAATCGTCAGATATCAGTCTTAGGGTCCCATCCACAAAATGGTCTACATGGTGCTGATGTTGGGCTTTAAACCAACTCAGTCTAGCTTCCCCTCTCTCTCTTTCTCTCTACCTCTCTCACCCCCTCTCTCGCTCTCTCTCTTTCTCTCCTTCTCGAATATTAGTCTCCACCCTCATCCCACCCCTCCCTCCCTCCAACTTCTACCAATAACTCTGCCCTTTGCCCCCCCCCCTACCCCCCAGTAATGGCCTCCAGTTTGATTAGCACCAGGGCTATAGAGACCCAACCAAGGGTGAGACATCTAGCCATAACAGGACAGGCCCCCCAAAACACGAGAATAACTGACAGCGATAGTTCTACATGCTACATGCATGGCCGGTCCGTTTCTATTGCTTGGACTTCTCTATCAGACTTCTGTCCATCCCCCTCACATAGTCAGTTTGTATTAATATGCCTCCTCTATCATACTTCTTTCTGTCCACCCCTCACACATAGTCAGTGTGTATTGCTATGCCTCCTCTATCATACTTCTTTCTGTCCATCCCTCACACATAGTCAGTTTGTATTGTTATGCCTCCTCTATCATACTTCTTTCTGTCCACCCCTCACACATAGTCAGTGTGTATTGCTATACCTCCTCTATCATACTTCTATCAATCAGTGTGTATTGCTATACCTCCCCTATCATACTTCTATCAATCAGTGTGTATTGCTATACCTCCCCTATCATACTTCTATCAATCAGTGTGTATTGCTATACCTCCTCTATCATACTTCTATCCATCCCCCACACATAGTCAGTTTGTATTGCTTGACCTTCTCTATCATACTTCTGTCCATCCCCCACACATAGTCAGTTTGTATTGATATACCTCCTCTATCATACTTCTTTCTGTCCATCCCTCACGCATTGGCTTCCAGGATCCGTATTTACTTTACTGACTATTGCCTTTTTTAGAATAATATCAAAGGTATGGTCAACATACATCAACTTCTGTTTTCTTGCATTTTAATGTCGATTGCTGTCTTTGCCTCTGTATACCTTTTCTTTCTTTCTTACTCAACCTCTCTCTCTCTCTTTCGCTCTGTCTCTCGCTCTCTCTCTCTCTAGCTTTGAGCATTTCTCTCTCTCTCTCTCTCTCTCTCTCTCTCTCTTTCTCTCTTTCTCTCTGTATTAATTTTGCTTGTCTCTATTATTATCTCTTTGATTTCGTTGTCCACTCTCTATTTGCTTTTAACAATCTTTGTATGCCTATCCATCAGCCCTCTGTCTCTCCGTCTCGCTACCTTATTTTATTTTTCTCTCTCTCTCTCTCTCTCTCTCCTCCTCTATCTCTCCATCATTCCCATCCAGTCCATTCACCTACTATATCACCCCCCCTCTCCTCATGTCCCAGGCTGTACAGTGTATTAGCACCAATGACAGTAATGGTTTCCACCCGTTCCGAGCCGAGTGAGTACTAGCGCTTATTGACAGACCCAAACTACTAGTAGTACCGGGCGTCCACACTCTCCAACGTCCCCCCCCCCCCCCCCCCCATGTCCCAGGCTGTACAGTGTATTAGCACCAATGACAGTAATGGTTTCCACCCGTTCCGAGCCGAGTGAGTACTAGCGCTTATTGACAGACCCAAACTACTAGTAGTACCGGGCGTCCACAATTACTGGGCGGTGGACACCCCGATATACCCCCTCTCACACACACACACACACACACACACACACACACATACATGGAGCCTCACTTATACACAAAGACATGTAGCCCCTCTCACACATACACTCACTCAATCACATATATTCACTTACTCACTAACATAAAATACAGTCACTCACACGCATATATATTATACCGTTTCTAAAACACACACACATATATACACACACTCTGACACACACATTTACCCTCACTCACAAACACACTCACACACACACTCACGCACACACAAAATCACACACATATACACTTACTCACAACATACCCTCGCTCCTAACACAAAATTCATCAGACCACATATTCTAAAACTCATGCACGCACCCACATTCACACACACACAAACAGCGTATTAATTTATAATGCACATAATTATTACACTGCTCCAAAAATGAACGTCTGACAGTTTTACAATTCGTCACACATAGACATGGCGGAAACACCAGAAATTTAATCACAGGCAATACATTTATAGTATACTAACTCTAAGAAAAAAAATTGTCAAGGAATTATGTCTTTGATTAAGTTATGTAAAATATACTGACCACTAAAAATGTTTACATCGAGCGAAAACTGGATACTAATATTGTTTTTGACAAAAAAAAAAAACAAACAACAGACATGGTATCAATTTCTCAAATTCTATTCTGAGCCAAGATTAGCGTAAACGAAGCTCCTTTCAAATGTTCAAGTTTTGAACGTCCTTGGTTTTCTGCTGAAATCCGAAATGATCTGGCTTTAATGTGACGGCGAAGTGGGGTTGTTGATGTTGTTGAGTTGGTTTAACGTCAACATCAGCGCTATAAGGCAAAGTGGGGTAACCGAAAGTTGATATGCAACAGCCAGTAGAAAGGCGCACTTTTTTGCTTCTCCTTTTAGCTCCCAGTTTTAGGTATCAGGCATATGTGTTTTTTTCCCGTTAGAGGCCGTTTATGAAGCTTCTTTATGATGGCTATTGTGTTTTGTATTTATTTATTTTATCGACACATTATCGGGGTTGAGTTGAGTTGGTTTAACGTCTAAAGTTAGCACTGCATGGTCTATAATTGTGGACGGGCTCCAAGACTGACGTCTGACAATTTAAAGTGTTACCACACACGAGACAGGGCGGGAGATACCATAGATCCTTACAGGTGACGAAATTGGACAAATAAAGCCGCCGATCGTGGGGTTCGAACCGAGGTCCTCCCGATCTGGAGACCAACGCTCAACCAATTGAAACTAGTACCCCCCTTCCCCCCTCCCCCAGCCTAATCCTTATCTCTGTGTTTCAAAGTGAATTTAGTGTTTTCGTTAGTCTTTATCAGGAAAGAAGAAAAAAAACAAAACACATATAAAACAATGTGCCAATCCTTCTCAAATTATCAAAGCCATGCCTTATAAAAATGTAAACAGAATAAAAAATCTAGAAACAACATCAACCCTAGAATTTCCCTTTTCTCAGTTCTCTATAGAGGAAGGGAGATAATTCTCTCCCTCTCTCCGCGTTTAACGTCTCCTAGGTTCCCCTGGGGGATACTATACGGCGATTTTTTTCTCAGATCTCCGAAACTTGCGTTTACAGAGTTTTGCAATAAAACGGTTCCCGTGTAGCGTTCACTTTTGCTTTGTTTGGGACCAAAAATGACCCTTCAAAGTGCGCGTGTTTGCGTAATGTTCATAATATGTTTGTTCATAGTGCTATAAAGTGCAACTCTTAGCGCGGCTCTATCGACATCAGTTTCACTTGATCCCCTGTGAAAACACTGATGGTGCGAAACTATTAGGCGGTTAGGGTTTGGTCCAAAGGCATCAATATAATATTCATTACCAAATTTCAAAAGACGGTTTTTTTTCTGGTTGGGAATAAACTATATTAATCTCTTTTTTTTTTTTTTTACTATAGAGAGGGTCTGAGGCAAATATTAGCGATGGGATACTAAACAAATATTTTAATTTAAAAAAGTTTGTTTTATTGATAGTTTTCAAGGTATTGGATTTTGTGCTAGAGGAAGCGTAAAGAGAAAAAAGAGACTTTATTGATAGTTTTCAAGGTACATTAGCAAAGTGTTGGCGTAGGTACGTAGAGGTAGTGTTAGAGAGAGAAAGAGAGAATAATAAAAAAAGAGAGATAGATTGAGAAAGAGAGAGAGAGTAAGAAAAAAAGACGAAGAGAGAAAGACAGAAAAACAAATAAAAAAAGATGGAGAGAGTAAGAGAGAAAAAGAGAGAATAAGAAAAAAGAAAGAGGAAGAGGGAGAAAGATTCTCTCCAGATTAAGAGAGTCCTAAGGCGTTACTAAAGAAGAGCCCGCACTGCTATTGCTAGGAGATCTAGCGTGCCACACGCTCACTCTTTTGTTCTGTGTGGGATATCGACTCGGCGATCCCGGGTATGCATAGAGAGTCGATTTGTGTAGTGGTATGTAACCTATATGGTTGTGGTGGTATTGTTGATGATGATGAGGAGGAGGAGGAGAAGGAGGAGGAAGAGGATGATGATGATGATGATGATGATGGTGTTGATGATGATGATGGTGATGGTGATGATGATGATGATTATGATTAAGGTAATGATGATGATGATGATAATGGTGATGGTGTTGATTGTGATGATGATGGTGATAATGATGGTGATGATGATGATGATGATGATGATGATGAGATGATGATGATGAGGAGGAGGAGGAGGAGGAGGAGGAGGAGGAGGAGGAAGAGGATGATGATGATGAGGATGATGATGATTAAGATGATGATGTTATTATCATGATCATGTTGATGATGATAAAAATGAAGATAAAAATTGATGTGGCTGTTATGCTGCTGATGATGGTGATTATGATGATGATGATGATGATCTAGTCTATATTGTGGACGGACCCTAAGACTGACGATGGTGATGATGATGATGATGATCATGATCATGATGATGATGATGATGATGATGAAAATGAAGATAATAATGATGTTGTTGTGCTGCTGTTGCTAATGATGATTAGGATGGTGATGATGATGATGCTGCTGCTGCTGCTGATGATGATGATGATGAGGATGACTATGATGACGATGATAATGATGATGATTATGATGACGATGATGATGATGATGATTATGATGACGATGATGATGATGATGATAAAGATAATAGTGTTAATAGTGATGATTTTGGTAATGACGACTGTAATGACACGGATACCAGTAGACTACTTTTTTGTTACTATTTTTTTCTACCAGAAGACACACCCCAAAACCACCTACGCACTCCAAATCCTCAATCTGAAATCTCCCACTCTTTCACGTCTTTAACATCTACTCGATAGCAACTCTAGACTTAATGCACTAGGTGAGCGAAAAAAAACAACAAAAAGCCCCCCCCCCCCCCCCACACACACACACAAAACTAGGCCAAACTTGACCAGTCTCTAACAGGTTCTGTTCCCTCGGCCAGCGACCGCCATCTCATCAGATGAGAACATTCGGGGCCAGATCGCGTGACCGATAGAATCAATCCCGCCCCGGACAGCGACATTGGGGGTTCGGGGTTTCCCGATTGTCCAGGTCGGTCAGAGTTTTCTGGGACATTTCTGGGGGGTTATTTGGGGGTTTTGTTACCGCGCGCTGTGCCAGGGGTTGTATTAAAAAAAAAAAAAAAAGTTTGGGGAGGGTTCACATTTCTTTTAGAAATGCTAAAAGGGTTAGTGTTTTTGTTGTTTTTTTTTCAAGGGAAGGGATGAAGGGAAATTGGAGGCGAGGGTGTATAATAGTTAAAATAGGTCAGTGGTTAAGTACTGGTCAAAGTAGGTTTTAGTCCAAATTTGAGGAATTAGGAGAACAGGGTTACCTCCCCGGACAAGAGTGGATTTGAGTATTTCCGGCTGAAAGTACGAGAAATCCGTTTGTATTAGAAGAGTTTGAAAATAAAGTATTTTAGAAATATAATAAATGTAGATGGTTAAAACGGAGTAAGAAAATCAGATACAAAGAGAGCTATTGAAAGATAAATATAAAAGTATATAGATGTAACATAACGATAATTATAGCTATGGTAATGCTGTGAGATTGAGAGACAATTCGAGTAGAAAACACGATGTTACCGTTAAAGTGAGAGAGTGACATAATTATGGTGAATGAATTTTACTAGAGTAGAGTGAAAGAGAGAGACTGAAAAGAGAGAGAGAGAGAGAGAGAGAGAGAGAGAGAGAGAGAGAGAGAGAGAG
>RQTK01000553.1:288322-300822 GCA_003991915.1 Elysia chlorotica | reverse complement strand
AGACAGAAACAGAAACATAGAGAGAGAGGGGGAGAGAGACAGAGAGGGAGACATAAAGACAGAAAAAGAGACAGAGAGGGACAGAGAAAAACAGAAACTTAGAGAGACACAGAGATATATATATAGAGAGAGACATAGACAGAGAGAGAGAGAGACTGAGAGGGAGACAGTGACCCAATGTATCTTTACTCAAGTAACATTAGTTAAAGTACAAGCAAGTTTTGCGCAACCAAGAACGAACACTCCAGACTCTATTTAACGGCACACGTACGATCTTTCCTTGCCAAAATAAATAAAAACAGAACAAAACAAAACAAAACAAAACACGTACATTGCTATTGATTTCTCTACAATCCTGAGTGGGTGGAGAATCAGACACAAGTCTGCGATATACCAACTCAACTCAACCAAAATTGCACCAACATCAGCACTACATAGGCTATATTGTGGACGGACCCCAAGACGTACGTCTAACAATTGTATGTGCTACCACACACGAGACAGGGCGGGGATACCATGACTCCTGTCTCAGCCTGTCACATTATAATGACACCGACACAACCGCCAGGATTCGAACTCGGGATCTTTTGCGTCGGAAGCCGATGTTCTACCCCTGGGTCACCGCCTGCGATATAGGTATTGGTTAAGAAAACCAATCTATACTAAATATTCTTTTTTCTCATTCCAGAATCCACGCAGTAATAATGATTTCGATGGTTCTTACAACGCTATAAAAACACACTTTTCAAAATTTCGAATTATGTCTAATACACACTTTATCTTTTTTTACAACCATATTTTCTATTAATTTGAACAAAGTTAAAAGGTAAGTCGTTCCATGCCCTTTCACATTACACTTTAAAATTAATATTATAATTGTTTATGGTTTCCATCTCATTCTAAAATTGTATGGATCCTACTCAACAATGTCCACACATCAGACCCAGTGTTTTGCCAAATCATACTTTAAACCTTTAAGAAAATTACCTTGAAACCTTCACAAAATCTCATATTCTTGGCAACTTTCCCCACCATACTTTAGCGAGTCTCATTCTAAAACCTTTCTCAATCTCACCCCACAACATTTACAAAACTTACTCCACAATATTTACAACACTTACTCCACAACATTTACAAAACTCACTCCACAACATTTACAAAACTCTCTCCACACAATTTACAAAACTCACTCCACAAAATTTACAAAACTCACTCCACAGCTATTCAAAAACACACTCCAAACCATTTCTGAAACTCACTCCAGACCTATTTTTCTTCCAAAGTTAGCTTTCCCCCCAAACTCACTCCATTCCTTCCTTTTAAATCTTACTCTAGAACTGTCCTCAACACACTCCTAATTGTTTTAAATGTAACCAGAAAGTTTAGCAAGTTCACTCTAAACACCACACCACGAGGGGGCGCGGTGGTCTAGGGGTAGAACACCAGCTTCCGACGCAAAAGGTCCCGAGTTCGAATCCTGGCTGTTGCTTTCCGTACTGGTTGGGTCGGTGTCAGTATAATGTTACAGGAGTTATGGTATCCCCGCCCTGCCTCGTGTGTAGCAGCACATAAAATTGTCAGACGCCCGTCTTGCGACCCGACCACAATATAGCCTATATAGTGCTGTTGTTCGACGATAAACCAACCCAACCAACCAACACCACACCACGCAATGTTCATACTGCCCCCCCTCCCCCCCCCCACGCACACACTTCCACACCATGTCTGTTCTCTCCTAACCCCTCCGTACCCGAACATTCTAGAACAATGAGTCAGGGACGCCAGCACTTAACGCCCGGAAGTGCTCGTCCTTTCTGCGCATGCCCACAGCGTCTGGTGCACTGACCTAGCACGTGACTGACCCCCAGAGGTCAAAGCAATATTCCCTGAGTGACCAAGAAGTCGCCACTGGACTCATTGTCCATCTCATGTCCAACTGTACTTATGTAAACGGAGCTCTTGTTTGACCAAACCGAGATATTCAAGTTCTTGCGATTGTAGGTCAAGTAACCAAAATGGAGACTGTAGGACGTCATGAATGTGCAGTGGATGTTGTTGGGTTGGTTTAACATCCAACAGCATCACTATATAGGCTATATTAAATGTGCACTAGCGTCAATATTATTATCGTTTGATCCTAGATGCGTGGAGGCGTTTTGAAATTAAAAACAACAACAACAAATATCTATGAAGAGGGTTGAGGTAGCTCAACGGGTAGCGTGCATGGCTGCTAGTCAGGGTGTCTGCGGTTCTATCTTTAGATATGAGCTCTTACTGATCAAGTTTGTGCTAGTATACTGTGTCTATGGAGATAAATTGTGTCATCGATTGTGTTGGAGTGAATGGCAAACACCTTTTTTGGTACGAAATGCTTTCTGTGTTAATGTGAATGTGCATTTTTTGTTTGTTTAGAGTCTGTTCAAGGTTTCTGTCCAAACTATGTTTAAGAGCATTTTGCCTAGCATGTCAATCTTTGGCTAAAAGTCGTCCTTGTACACTTTTTATTACATTGTTTCCCCTACATACAATTTTGAACACTTTGGTGTCTAGATGTGTTTGACGGCACAATACATGCCAACCTTTTACCAAAAGTCGTATTTGTACACTTTTTTATTACATTGTTCCGCCTACATTTGAACATTTTTCTGTCTGGATGCATTTGACAGCACAGGACATGAAAACCTTTTACCAAAAGTCGTAACTTGTACACTCCTTTCTTACATTGTTTCGCCAACATTTGAATAATTTGATGGCAGGATGTGTTTGACGGCACAAGACATGCCAACCGTTTGCCAAAAATGTACACTTTTTTACATTGTTCCGCCTACATTTAAATACCTTGCTGTCTAGATGTGTTTGACGGCACAAGACATGCCAATTTTTGGATAAAAGTCGTAACTTGTACACTTTTTCTTACATTGTTTCGCCTACATTTGAACACTTTAATTTCTAGATGTGTTTGACATCACTTGACATGCCAACCGTTTACCAAAATGTACACTTTTTCTTACATTGTTTCGCCTATATTTGAACACTGTGATTTCTAGATGTGTTTGACAGCACAAGACATACCAACCTTTTGCCAAAAGTTGTAACTTGTACACTCTTTCCTACATTGTTCCGTCTACATTCAAATAGTTTGATGTCTAGATGAGTTGACGACACAAAACGTGCCAAACTTTTGCCAAAAGTTGTAACTTTTACACTTTTTCTTACTTTGTTTCTGCCTACATTTGAACACTTTGGTGTCTAGATGTGTTTGACGGCAAAAGACATACCAATCTTTTCCAAAAGTCGAAACTTTTACACTCTTTATTACAGTGTTTCGCCCACATTTCAACACTTTGATGTTTGGGTGTGTTTGATAGCACCAGACATACCAACCTTGGACCAACCGTCGTACTTTTACCATTTTTTTTCGTACATTGTTTCGTCCACGTTTCAACACTTTGATGTCTACATGTGTTTGAAAGCACAAGACATGCCAACTTTTACCAAAAGTTGTAACTTGTACACTTTTTCTTACACTGTTTCGCCTACATTTGAACATTTTAATGTCTAGATGTGTTTCACAAAACCAGACATGCCAACCATTTACCAAAAGCCACACTTGTACATTCTTTATTACACTGTTTAACCAACATTTAAACATTTTGGTGTCTGGATGTCTTTGAAAGCCCTCAAACATGTTACTCTGCCGTCACCCTAGTTGTCCACTGTCCTATCCCATTTAAAGAACATTCTAAATCGTGAGTACTATAGAAAAAATATAGATCAATACACAACTGAAGTGGCAATATCTACGTGCTTTTTGTGTTTAGTTTCTGTTTCTTGGGTGTCTCAAAGAGAAGTATGACCATGTCCCGTCCAAGCGTTATGACTTTCGTGTTGTATAAACTGCCCTATTCCATTTCTAGAACATTCTAAATCGTGAGTTATACAGAAATAAGATAGCTCAATTCACAACTGAAGTGGCAATGTCTACGTGCCTATTATGTTTTAGTTTCTGTTTCTTGGTTGTCCCAAAGAGAAGTATGACCATCTCCCGTTCAGGCGTTTTGACTCGTGTGTTTGTACTTTGGTGTTTGGGTTCGATTTCTTGTATGTCCGGAGCACGTTTGTATGTTGTACGATGGAAAACTTCTCTGTCTCTCTCTGATTGTGTTTGGACGTATGTGATTTCGTGTTTAGTTTCTGCTCCGTGGGTTGTATCGGAAATATTCAATCTACATGAGAGGGCTCTTTTGGCGGAAGAAGGAGCGGAGGCGAAGGTTCTTTTGGCGGCGTCCTTCTATGATGTGGTTTTATATGTGTGTATTTTAAGTTTCTGTTTCATGGTCTATCTAGGAACACTTCAATCTATAATGTGAGGTCTTTCTTGGCGGAAGGGGGAGGTGGGTAATAGGGGCTTTTAGCGGCGTTATTTTATGATGTGGTTTTATATGTGTGTATTTTAAGTTTCTGTTTCATGGTTTATCTAAGGAAAATTTCAATCTAAAATGACATGTCTTTTTTGCGGGAGGGGAGGGGTGGGTGAAGGTGGGCTTTTGGCGGCGTCATACTATGATGTGGTTTTATCTGTGTGTATTTTAAGTTTATATTTCATGCTTTGTCTAAGAAAAATTTCAAACTATAATAACATGTCTTTTATGGCGGAGGGGGGGGGGTGAAGTGAGCTTTTGGCGGCGTCATACTATGAGGTGGTATTATATGTGTGTATTTAAAGTTTCTATTTCGTGGTTTGCAATCTTTACGGGAGAGACATCTTTTCTGTACCTCGAACTAAGACTGGTAGCATTGTCACGTTTGTAATCAAACTGTGAGTTTGGAAGTTCTATTTCGTATACAGCCAATGTTTATCTATTTATACTATTTGAGCAGAGAGACGGGTATAGGAAGAGAGCAAGAGGAAGAGGAGGAGGAGGAAAGAGAAATAGGAACCGAAAGAGGATAGGTGAACTGAGGGGGGCGGAGGTTGGTTGGTTGGTTGCTCACTTACTTAACGTCCAACGATGGCAGATTATGCTCTATACAATTGCGGGAAATGCTTCGTAATTTTACGTGCTAGGAGACTTCTCTCAGCCAGTCACAGTATACTGGCACCGACCTGAGCAGTGAGAGAACGTAATTTAGACATGGACCACAGACTTTCTGACTAACAGGCATACGCACGCGCACAACCCGTTGAGCTACCTCAACCCCCTTCATAGATATTTGTTGTTGTTGTTTTTAATTTCAAAACGCCTCTAAATAATCCTCCTCCCCCACCCACGTCTCTCCAGGTCTAGCCAGAACCAAAATAATCGAACACCCCTCCTTTTGATTTCAGGAAGTTTTGTTTTCGTGTTTTGTTTTTTATTTCCGACGCTCAAATCGACTATCCAAGCACGTCATCGAGAATTTTCAAATCGTGAGATGACGTGCGGGAGAGACAGACGGTTTCAAGTTTTCCTAAGACACATTAATGTATATAACAACGGGTCCCATAATGAACGTCTGACAATTGTATGTACTACCACACAGAGACCTTGCAGGGAGACTAGCACGTCTCTTTATGCGTGACATTCTACTGATTTAACACAAATGTCAGACGAAGATGTTAAAAGTATGTGTATTTACCAAGAGCTCGGACAATTTATCGAGAGATCGTACAGTCTTAAACACCGAGTGTGAGGTGATGAAGTAAACACAGTTTCTGAAGTTTGTCTTTAGGCGGAAATTGTGTCTGTGTCTGTCTCTCTGTCTGTTTGGGTTTGCCTCTGTAATTGTCTATCTGTCTATGTAACTGTCTAGCTGTCTAGAATCTGTGTAACTGTCTATGAATCTGTCTAATTGTCTCTGTATTTTGTCGAACTGTCTCTAAAATATCTACATGTCTTGTTTCTGTCTAACTGTCTATGCATCTATCTAACTGCATTTCTTTATCCAAGTCTATTTGTCTACATTTCTGTAATATTCCTCCGTCTGTTTCTCTGTCTAACGTACTCTCTGTGTCTCTCTAGAGATGTCAGCCTTTAACTGATTCAATTTTTGCATGTGTCTTTGTCTGTTTCTATTATGTCCACTAAAATATGTCTGTGTATTATGTCTGTCCGTCTGTCTGTTTGCCTATATAAATCTTTCTATGCAAGTCTATCTGTCTCTGTCTAACCGTCTGTCTGTATAGCACATAAAATTGTCAGACGTCAATCTTAGGGCCCGTCCACAGTATAGCCTATATAGTGCTAATGTGGACGTTACACCAACTCAACAACAACTCAGCAAATTAACAACAGTCTGTCTGTATCCGTCTATCTCATTATGTTTGAATGTTTGTCTATCTCTTTGTCAGTATATATTTCTAAACATGCCGTTCTATGTCGACTTATTTCTTTGTCTGTGTGTATACTCTGAGTATATGTTTCTCTTTATCACCCCCATCCACCCCCTCACTATCTTCCTGTTTAAGTATACGCATGTGTTCTCTCTCCGCCTCAGTCTTCCTTTTAACCTTTAATCATCTATTTATCGATATGTCTATCTATCCATCTATAAATTTATCTATTCATCCATCAATCTACCTTTATATCGACCTATCTATTTATCGTTCTGTGTTGATCAATTCATAATCCATCTATCGCCATCCCCCCCATCTCTCTATCTCTCTCTCTCTCTCTCTCTCTCTCTCTCTCTCTCTCTGTAGTTCACTGTTTCTGCCTCCTGTTCTTGCACTCTTTTTGTCTGTCTGTCTGTCTGTTCTCTTTCTCTCTCTCTCTCTCTCTCTCTCTCTCTCTCTCTCTCTCTCTGAGAGGAGGGGAAGGGAAGGAGGGAGAGGAGGGGATGGGAAAGGAGGGAGGAGATGGGAAGGGAAAGGAGGGAGGAGATGGGAAGGGGAAGGAGGGAGGAGATGGGAAGGGGAAGGAGGGAGAGGAGGGTAAGGGAAAGGAGGGAGGGGAAGGGAAAGGAGGGAGAGGAGGGGAAGGGAAAGGAGGGAGAGGAGGGGAAGGGAAAGGAGGGAGAGGAGGGGAAGGGAAACTGGGGAAGGAAGGTTGGTAGAAAGGAGAATGAGGAGAAGAAGGGTGAAAGGAGAGGTGGAAGGGAGGAAGAAGGAAGGGGAGGGAGGGGAAAGGAGGGTTGGTAGAGGGGAGAATGAGGAAGAGAAGAAGGGTGAAAGGAGGGGCGTAAGGGAGGAAGGATGGAGGGGATCGTTGAAGGAGTAGTGTATATATTATACTTGAAAGTAATCTTGTTAGAATTCGTGTCAACGTAATGAATGGAATTAACGGGTATGTATCACGTGACCAAGTGGTGCTTTAATCTGTCATAGCGCAGACTGTCTCACTCAATTTCTTCTCTGTCGTTCACTCTTACCTCCCTCGTTCTTTCTCTCTCTCTCTCTTTCTGACTCTCTCTTTCTTTCCATCTTCTGTCTCTTTCTCTGTAGTTCACTGTTTCTGCCTCCTGTTCTCACTCTCTCTCTCTCTCTCCCTTTATTTCTCTCTCTGTCTCTCTCTATGTCTCTCTCTTTCTCTCTCTATCTCTCTCTCTCTCTCTCTCTCTCTCTCTCTCTCTCTCTAATAAGAATCACTGTAATTGGACCGGCTGGCTGAAGCACGTCATGTTTTCCCCTCTCTGGATTTGGGTTTGAGTTTTAGTTGGTTTTCACGTCCGACGTCAGCTCTATATAGGCTATATTGTGGACGGGCCCCAAAACTAACGTCTGACAATTTTTTTGTGCTGCCACACACGGAATAGGGCGGGGATACCAAGGATCATGTCTCAGCCGACCGAATTAAACTGACACCGACCCAAGCTGTCGGGGGCAAAATCGCAAGGAATCGAACCACGGGCCTCCTGGGTCGGAAGCCAATGTTCTACCCCAGAGCTTTCCCCCCCCCTCCCTCGCACCCCTCCTTTGTATTTGAGCGGAAGCACGGGTATGGCAGAAATGACAAGCCAATCAACCGTTGTCTTAAAAGGAAAAACCTATTTTTATTTTGTCCTGATATCTCAAGTTGGCACCGAAGATTTCAGACGTGTTTGTAGAGGCCGTTATGAAGAAAAAGGAGTCCTATATATAACTTAGAAGTCGTAAATCTAGAAGTGCTTTCATAGATTACACAGAGTCAACTCCATTTTTTTGAGTCGACAATTTCTCTTTTTTGCCAGTCATAAGTTAAAAGCGAATGGATGAATGTAACGCTAAAAATGTTCAAGTAACAACAAAACACTACGAAAATCGGCCCAAACTTTGGGGAGTACATCTCTAGTTTAAACACAAAAAATAAACCCATATTTGATAAACAGTGGATCGGTTCTTCATTTTCGTATAAAACAAATTACTATTTATTTGGTAATTTGTCGAATCTAGTTTGTAAAAACAATTTTCAAATAACGAAAAAAAAAAAAAATGAAAATCACCCAAACCTTTTGGACGACTGCATACCCCAGACTGGCAAACACACCCACCACTCTGCTATCCCATAATTTCAGTTTGATGGAAATCGTCTGCCTGTCTCAAACGTCATTCCTCATTTAAGGAAGTCTCCATGACGTCATTGGGTCGCCGCTTAGAGCGAACACAAATATAACAAAAACACAACCTGGCGTGAAATTAAAGATAAAGAGAAGTTCAGATTTTTTTTGTTTTGGTCTCTATTTGAACCCGGGGTAGGTGGGGAGAGGGGGGGAGGTGCTAGGTGGCACAACGGGCAATGCGCTGGACTTCCTCTCAGAAAATCTTTGGTTCGAATCTAGATATGTCCTTATTACAATCAACTTATCGGGTCGGTGCCTGTGTAACTAAGCACGACAATGTGAGACTGTGTTGTACCCGTCGTACTGTCTCTATGTTTCAGGATATATAATTGTTAGACGTTAGTCTTGGGACCCGTTTTGGTGCACATGTACCTCTAAAATCTTAAGTCGTCCTCGTTTTCAAAAAAAAAAAAAAAAAAAAGAAAAACTTGATTTATAAAAAGTGAAACGTTTTTTCCTCTTTTTTATATAGAAATATGAATGATTGATTTGTAGAATGTAATTTAAAACCATGTCCAAAAAAATTACGGACATCGCCCCAAACTCTTTGAGACGCTTGTATAGACTAGACTGGCTAACACTGCGAGCTCTAAAACTATCCCATAATTCCAGTTTGATTGAGACCGTCTGCCTGTCTCGTCTGTCATCTTTCATTTTCAAAACCCCTCAATGACGTGGTTAGATTTTCGGTTAGGGCGGCCAAAATAAAAAAAAAACCCAACAAAAACACAAAACAACAACAACAACAACAACAACAAATCGAGGAGAGGACGTAAGACAGGCAAAGAGACGGACGTATTAATATAGACATGTAGACAGATAGACTTGGAGAAAGAAAGAGAGTTAGACAGTTACAAAGACAGATAGACAGATACAGAGACAGTTAGACATATACAGAGACAGATAGACAGATACAGAGTCAGACAGATACAGATGAGGACGTTAGACAGGCAAAGAGACAGACGTATTAATACAGACATGTAGACAGATAGACTTGGAGAAACATAGACAGCTAGACAGATAGAGAGACAGATAGACAGATACAGAGACAGCTAGACAGATACAGAGACAGCTAGCCAGATACAGAGACAGATAGACGGATACAGAGACAGCTAGACAGATACAGTGGTAGTTAGACAGATACAGAGACAGATAGACAGATACAGAGACAGCTAGACAGATACAGAGACAGATAGACAGATACAGAGCCAGACAGATACATATGGACAGATGCATAGACAGATAGACAGATACAGAGATAGTTAGACAGTTACAAAGATAGTTAGACAAATACGCAGATAGTTAGACAGTTTCAGAGACAGTTAGACACAGAGACATGTGGACAGATACAGAGACAGCTAGACAGATACAGAGACAGATAGACAGATACAGAGACAGCTAGACAGATACAGAGACAGATAGACAGATATGGTCACTGGGCGGGAGTGTCTCAGGCTAGAAGACGAGACCAGGTGGTACTCGATCGAGTCCGACTTGGACATTCTCATCTTACCCACGCCTACTGAGAGGTGAAGAGCCTCCACAGTGTCATACCTGCAACTGTCAATTATCCATAAGTCACATTCTGGTTGACTGTCCGCTTTTTCACCGGGAAAGAAATCTGTACCTTGCTTCCAAACCATTAGAGAGCATATTTACTTATGTTAGTCCTCAGCGCCTACTGAGGTATCTGAAGGACATTGGTGTGCATAATACAATTTAACGGTGATAGTCCTACACTTGGATCTTTTAAACCACTGTATAGTAGTTATACCCTTTACTTTTGAGAAGAAAGGAGTCATCGCTGCTACTAGTATAATGTATGAACTATCTAGGATAATTATCATGGGCACAATATAGCCGTTATCGTGCTGATGTGCCGTAAAAAACAAACTCACTCACTCACTTACTCTGACTTCATCAACGATCTTTCCTTCTCAGGCGATGGAGCTCCGAAGAAGACAGAGGTGGTAACAACAACACAAACAACAACGCCAAAAGACAAGAGGAACTAGCCTCCGCTAACAAAAATAACAATCAGATCAGGGACAATGATGAGAGCTTTGACCAGAGCAAATTACCGCCAGAGGAGAGAACAATCATAGTGGTGAGAGTGAGAGAGAGTGAGAGAGAGACAGATAGAGAGAGACAGACAAAGAAACAGACAGACAGACAGACAGACAGACAGACAGAGGACAGAGGGAAACAGAGAGAGAGACATATAGAGACGGAGAGAGATAAAGAGACAGAAAAGAAGAGACATAGATACAGACACTTAGACAGATACAGACACTTAGACAGATACAGATACTTAGACAGATAAAGAAACACTTACAGCGATTTAGAGACAGCCAGACAGTTACAGGACCAAACCCAAACAGACAGAGAGATAGACACAGACACAATTTCCGCCTAAAGACAAAATTCCGGAACTGTGTTTACTTCATCACCTCACACTCGGTGTTTAAGATGGTCCGATCTGTCGGTAAATGTTCCTCTGTCAACAGTCTGAGCACGAGAGAAGGGGAGGGGAGAGCTAAAGAGAGAGAGAGTGGAGAGCTAGAGAGTAGGAGATAGATAGATAGATATAAAGAGAGAGAGAGAGATAGAGAGAGAGAGATAGAGAGAGAGAAAGACAGACAGAGAGACATGCAGACAGACAGAGAGACATGCAGACAGACAGACAGATAGGCAGAGAGAGAAAAGGTGAGGCGGACAAGTAGCGGGGAAGAAGGGAAGATAGATGGGGAAGGGAAAGGTAAAAAGTAGTTATTAATAGTTGAGTTAGTTTAACGACCGACATCAGCACTATATAGGCTATATTGTGGCCGGATCCCAAGACTGACTTCTGACACTTTTACGTAATGCCACACACGAGACAGGGTGGGGATGCCATGACTCCCGTCTTAGCCGGTCACACCGAACCAACCAGTAGGGAGCGCAATCGCCAGGGCTCGAACTACGGACCTTTTGCGTCGGAAGCCGATGTTCTACCCCAGGGCTATCACTCCCCCGTGAGGTAGAAATATAAATGGAGAAGAGAGAGAGACAACAGAAACTTTTCAGAGATAGAGAGAAAACCAAAAAAGACAGAAAAATAGAGAGTAGGATATAAAAGAGATATGGAGACAAGAGTTGACAGATAGAGAGAAGGAACAATTTAGAGGTATGTCCAGCCAGAGGAAGAACAAACACATCCCTTATTTAGAGAGTCTTCACTCCACACTCCACATTCTCCACTCTTTACTCGATACTAAACTAACACGTAAGATGTAACACTTCACACTTCACATTAGACACTCCACACTCCACATTCTCCACTCTTTACTCGATACTAAACTAACACGTTAGATGTAACACTTCACACTTCACATTAGACACTCCACACTCCACTTTCTCCACTCTTTTACTCGATACTTAACTAACACATAAGATGTAACACTCCACACTCCACATTAGACACTCTTTACTCGATACTAAACTAACACGTAAGACGTAACACTTCACACTCCACATTAGACACTCCACACTCCACACTCAACCTTCACAGTTACTCCCGCCTATATAAAGTGTTTTTGAACGTATTAAGTATCAAGGATTTTTACAGACACTTGAACATTAATTTTGTGAATGGCGTCTAACCTGTGTGTGTGTGGGGGGGGGGGGGGGGGGGGGGGGGTGAAGAGAGATCGGCTTTCGATGCAGGAGGTTCGTGGTTCGAGCCCTGGCGATTTTGCCCCTTAGTGGCTGAGACAGCAGTCATGGTATCCCCACCCTGTCTGGGATGTGGAGCACATAAAATGTCAGGCGTCATTCTTGGGGCCCGTCCACAATGTAACCGAAAAGAGTGATGAAGTATGAGCGTTACACCAAGCAAACGACTACAACTAAATACTGGATCTGACGAGGTGTTCTATCTAGATTGTAGGAAAAGCAGTAGTAGTGGGGGTGATGGTAGCTTGTGAATTTCCCGCTTAAAGTGA
>RQTK01000553.1:258795-276134 GCA_003991915.1 Elysia chlorotica | reverse complement strand
GGTTCAGAGTTGGAGTGGGGGGGGGGGGGGGTGGGGGGTATTAAAGGAACGATTGGAAGCCCTCTAATGAGGCACACTGATGTGTTCTGTTCTTTACCCGGAAATAATGTGGTCCTGTGGTATTTATTTTGTTGTTTTTTTTTTAAATTAATTTTTTGATATGTTAATTTCCCCTTTACCACAAACAATCCCATTATCACGTGACCTTTCATCTTTGGCGTATTATTTGCTCTTCTGAACAAAAACTAAGCACATGGTTGCCATTTCTCCATGACATTTTAGGATATACATTTATTATGACTTTCTTTTTTTGTTGCTCATATGTGTAGTCAGGTATGGATGTTTGCAATAAATGATAAGATTTTGCGAGATAATGCGGCTTTTTTATAATTGTTGTGTTATACTATGTTTTTGTTTTTGTTTGTTTTCTTTTTTTTTTCTTTTAGAGAAGACATTTCCATACCGAAATTCGAGGGGAAATATGTTGATGGGATTTTCTCACGTACAATATCTCTCTCTTTTTTTAAATGGTGTGGTTTATAACTCTAAGTACTTTCCCCAAAACGATTTCATACCCTATTTTATAAAAAAAAGAACGTTGCCTTTATAGGTATTATACATAATTTTTATTATTAAATATATATATGTTATCAAATTTCCCACACAGGGTTCGTGTCTACGTTATGTTGAGTCCAAACTTCTTCCAAAAGCTACTTTGTATAAGGTTTATCTATTTCATGTTGTATAGTGGTACATTTGATTGGAACACTAACGGTCCCCCGAGTTCTTTCAAAATTACATTTGGTATTGAAGTCCAACTGTCCTCCTTCTCTAATATTAATTTGTTCTGCCCATTGAAGGTAACAAGAGTCTTTCATTTGTTTTATACTAAGTATTTGCGATCCTCCCATATTGAAAGAATTAAACATCACTTTCCGTTTTTTTTCTATGCTTTTGTGTTGTTATATCATAATTTCCCCCACACAAATGTGAATAATGTATTGTATTTTTTCTGTTTAATACATACTCTGGTGTCCCTATGCTTTGCATTAGATGAATAAATAAGCTGATTCCAAATGTTTTGATTGTTTGAATGTTACCAATAACAGACAGGTCTTGTTCTGCCTATGCAACAATTATGTTTTCCAACTGATTTATCCCTGGTTCTCAATTCCTTTCGATTAATTGGACCATATACTGTATTAAAATAGACTCCTAAAAGTGTTATCATTGGTACAACAGATATATTTTTCATCTCTGCAACATGAAATCCTTGTCGCCTCATTACCATTGATTTTCTCTTTTTGGTATTAAGCGTGTGCCCTGAGAAAAATAGAACTTTTTTTTAGCCAGTACCTCTCTAAAATCCAGAGTGTTGTTAGGAATTAACGTGGTACATTGTCGGTATTGTTTAATCTTTACCCGTTGTTTCGTCAGTGGAAGTTTAATTCCTTTTATGTTTCTACTTTGTCTTATGTTTAAAGCAAAAAATTAAATTGCAAAATATGTAAATAGCAAGGAGGATAAGTGACATTTTTGTCTAACGCCTTTTTCTAAAGCAAACCTGCGCGCAGCGTAATCTGCGTTTTAAACCACTGCAGTACGTTTTGTTAAGAGAATTTTAATCCATTAAAAAAATAGGCCCATACTAAAAAATATTGAAAAAACTTTGGCATATATTGTATAGAGATAGAATCAAAAGCTTTTTGAGTGATGTAGAGTCAAAATAACGGAATTGGATTTTTTAATTACATTCATACTTAATAATATCAACTAGAGCTGTTTTTACTTGAGAAATGTTTCTTCCTTTAACGAAACGTAACTGGTCTTTGTTTATCGTATATCTGGCACATTTGCCGAGTCTTACAACTGATCATTTAGGTAGTAACTTGTAATCCACTTGAATTGCTTATATTGAGCGCCAATTTCCCGGCTTATCTCTTTCTACGTCCTTTCTTTTATGTAATAAAGTGATAACACCCTTTTCTCTGAGAAGGGCCAGGATTTGAGTTGAGTTGGTTTCAACGTCCAACACCAGAATTATATAGGCTATATTTTGAACGGGCCCCAAGACGGACGTCTGACAACTGTATGTGCTGCCACACACGAGACAGGGCGGGGATACCATGACTCCTGTCTCAGTCGGTCATATTATACTGACACCGACCCAACCAGTAGAGAACGCAAACGCCAGGATTCGAACTCGGGATTTTTTGCGTCGGATGCCTATGTTCTACACCTGGACTGCCGCGCAATCAGAAATGCTTCTTCCTTAGGCGATTGCTCAGGCAGCTCTTTATCGTATTGTTTTACTTGAGGGAATTCTGTGTTTGAGCAGAATTTATCAATTTACTGTGTTATGTGCTTATCCTCTTTACTTTCTTTATATAAAACTTCACGTTCCATAGTATTTACATATTTCCTCTAGTACATCTGCTTGGGTAGTGACTGTTCTACCTAAGGTATCTTTCAGTGAGTAAATATTATTGTTTTTATTCCGAAATGTTTTTACAAATCAGGGGAAAAACCGGCTTTCATTTTCGCCTCCCTCTATCCATTTGACACGGGCTCTTCTTTGGGCGTTTCTAAGTCTCCTCTAAGAAAGATTTATTATGACTTTGGCCCATAATCCCGCAATATTGCGATACATCTCGAATACACTTTGATCCCTTTAACTCATGACATTTCGATACACGTGATGCACGACCCGTTCAAAACAACAACATCACGATATACTTGAACCATGACCTTTTAACCCCTAACACCGCAACACACGTAAACAATGACCTCTTCAACCCATAGTATTAAGACACCTGTGAACCATGACCTTTAACTCATAACACCACAACACACGTGAACCATGACCCCTTCAGCACGTAGTATTTGGATGTAAACCATGACCTTTCACCCCTAACACCACGACACAGATGAACCACGACCCCTTCAACACATAGTATTGGGACCCACGTGTACCATCAACAAACCTCCTATAATCCAGGATCCCTTAAAGCTATGATCTTGAACCTACCATTGTACATGTATATAAAGCGCTTTGAGGCCTCGGCATAAAGCGCTATAAAAAACTGTACTTATTCTTATTGTTATTTATATAGACCCTCGTCACATACTTACTCCGACACTTCTTGCTACCTTCCTCCAACAACTTGGTAAAGTTGTGTATAGTCCTGGGCACTGTGTCGTCAAATTTGCCGCTGTAGATATCCTCGAACGACTTGTTGTTCTTCTCGTTGAGGTCGTCAAACACGGGTTTGAGGATGTGGTAGCAGTCCGACACTTTGTCTGGCCGGTCGGGCATGTCGTATACAAACCCGGCCATGGATATGTGGAAGTGCTGGAGTAGTCGGACAATCGCCTCGGCCGAGTTCTTGTAGGTAGCCATCATGCGGATGAGCGTCTTGTACTCGTCGGTCTTGTCTCCGAAGTCAGTAGCCTCGCCTTTGGTGGTGAAGATGGGCAGGTTCCATTCCTTGCAGTAGAGCGCCGTGGCGGACAGCGCGTTGGACTCGATGGGGCCGAAGAAGGCGTTGACGATTCCCTGCTTGACCATCGCCATGGCGGCCAGAGGCCCGTCAACGTCCGAGCCTTTGGAGTCTCGGTGTTCTATGTGAAAGTCCTTGACCCAGGGAAGGATTCCGATGGCCTTGACCTTCTCCTTGGCGATGGTGATGACTGGGCGAACGAGCTTCATGTTGATTTCGTGGAACTCGCTTCCCGGTACAATAACCCCCAGGTAGAGCGCGTCAGGCAAACGCCAAGGGCGGAGCTTGGTGGCAGGGGGCGGGGTCTGTGCTTGGACGGAATAGGACAGGGTGGGGGTGGAGTAAGGCGAGGAGTTGTTCGCACCTAATTGGCTGGCGGGCTGAGCTAGACACGCCCTAGGGGCGGAGTTACACGCCATCAGAAAGATCAGCAGAATGACGGACGCCGCACTGGCTTTCGATGTTCTTATAATGTGTCGAGTCACCGGATTATGGTCACGTGATTTACAGTAGCGAATCGCTCTACAGCTGTGCTCAAGTTCAAGGTCATGGCTATGACCTTTTTGACCAACTGCAGACCGGCAAGGAAATTGCGTCACGTGATCCACAGGATCGCTAGTTCCAAGCACAGGAGATAGACTCAGGTTTTCTAAATCTAAAAGTCCCAAACCCCGAGTCGTGAAAGGTGGCACGCAGGTAGACACTCCGCCTGCAGCACTCGGGGTAGACAAGGTATATATATGGTTAATGCCGCAGTGAGGTTCGTGTGTTACAACATCTATAGAACCACCGGATTTTTCTTTATGTTTTTCTGGGCAGCATAGTGCATCTGATTCCAGAGACTTTGTCTTGCATAAATGGTGTTCTAGTGCCATCAAATCCGAGACGACTATACCGTTCCTCATCACAGGCAGAGATTGCAATTCATGCTCGCCAGTAGAACACCCCTGAAAACCTTGATTTGACGGTTCCATCCGTTCTGTCGCTTGCAAAACACCTGGTGTTTCATGTCGGAATTTATCTCCCTTGGCCCAACGCTTCGCCTCTCCTTCCTTTGTACAACACTTTGAATCGCCACTCGAGTTAGCTGCCCGTATCCAAATGTTTAATCCACTACTAGAGTTACCTTCCCTTGTTTTATATATTTTCCTAGCATGCCTCTTTCCGGAAGCGGCCATGATGTTGGTTGACGTCATTTCCGATTTCCGAGTTCTGGACAAGAAGGGTCAGTTTGGCAGATTTCACACCTTCCTTAAGTCATCTAGTGAATGTAACATCTGCAACACTACGGCTTGGCTGTGCAATAATATGTCTTTTTGCGCATGCGTCATTAGGTGAAAAAGTTAAATCCATATCCGGTTTCATGAAGATATTCCCTTATTCGAAAAGAAATAATCACAATGCTAAAACATTTTATACACTTAACACAACTTAGTTTTTGTTATGAGGTAACCTGTTTAATACACCACAAAAAGATTAAACTTAATTAATTGGAGAAAAAAAACACACGATAAAAATAACTTCGACTTTCAGCTCAACGTCATATAATATTCAACACATGTCTTGTCTAGAGTTGTAGATACCAAATAATTACCCATATTTCTTAATATTTTACACTAGTATATAAAGATCTATAGTGTATCTATCTAGCTACCTACTTATCTATCTATTTATCTATCTCTCTACCTACCTATATAACTATCCTTATATCTATCATCTATCTATCTATCTATCTATCTATCTATCTATCTATCTATCTATCTATCTATCTGTCTATATATCTATATATCTAACTATTTATATATTTATCAATATCTTACAATACACATTATTTAATGGTTTGATCCGTCTGTATTGTGTGAGTTACATAACAACAGATATGACATTAAAAAAATAACTCTCTGTCATTCATGAAAAATAATCAACATTTTGCATTGGCTATCCTTTGTCATCGGAATGTTTAATTTTATTTGTCTGTTCTTCTGTTTGTTTCCCTAACTCATTTTCCATTTCTGGTGTCTCTTTCTCTTTATCTCTCTCTCTCTCTCTCTCTCTCTCTCTCTCTCTCTCTCTTCCTCTCTATTTGTTTATCTCTCGCTCTATCTCTTAGACTTTGTTAAAAGACATTTTTCTCCGTCAAAAAACTATTCCTTTTTCATTTTCTTTTTTGCTCTGTGTGTATCTAATTCAGATTCTGTTTAGCTTTCCCTTTCATTTTGATGCTCTGTCTCTTTTCTCTCTCTTTCCCCCACATTTCTTTCTTTCTTTTATACTATGATTGATTTAGTTTACTCTTGGTTTTTTTCCGCATTTCTCATCCACTCTCTAGCACGCTTACCACCCACCCCAGTACTCTACTAAATTTGTTCCCATTAGATACCAGTAAAAATGAACTAGCCCTACCAAAGCGCTGTCTCCGCAATATTGTTTATCTAATTAGATTAACCCACGCAGGGTTTCCAGCAGAGATACACAGAAAACAGGAGCAGAAAAACAGAGAATGAGACAGGGGTTGATAGATATATAGATAAATAGATAGATAGATAGAGAGATCGATAGAACGATAGATAGATAGATAGAGAGAGAGAGAGAGAGAGAGAGAGAGAGAGAGAGAGAGAGAGACAGAGAGAGATGGAAGTTGGTTTTTTATCATCGAGCGTGAGCATTAAGATTTTATTGTGGAGTGCCCCAAGACAAAAGTCTAACAAATTCGCGCGCTGTCTCACAGAGACAATAAAGGTATACCAACAGTCTTGTTTCGGCTGGTAATATTACATGTATACTGTAAAAGAACCAACTAGTAGATAACAAACTGAGACAAATATAATGTGACTGGTCGTAATTTTCGAACCAGCACCTTTCGATAGGAAAACAAGCGGTCTACAACATGCGCAAGTTCTCCATCCTCCAAATTCTTCCAGACAGTATAGGGAACAAGGTTTACGGATTACACAGCAGTATGTTACAGAAGAGTGTGTGAATGATGGAGGCTGAACACGAAAAAAATCTATTCATTTGATATAAAAAACATTTCTACTAAGCGAAGAGGCGACTGAGTAGTAAACGGAAAGAATTATATATGTGTATGGAAGTTATAAAGAAAGATATATTATACAGATAATAAGAGAGAGGATGAGATTGAAGGATGAAGGAATAAGAGAGATCGAATCAGAGAGAACAGAGATAAATAGTTGGTGTGTATAAAAAGTGTCAGGGTCTATCTATCTGCCAATGCAATTCTACATTTTCTTTTTTAAACCTCATTTTTTTTTAAAATTCTTGTCTATTTCCATCTTTCCATCTCTTCTCTCTCTTCTCTGTCTCTCTCTCTCTCTCTCTCTCTCTCTCTCTTCTCTCTTTCTCTTAATCTCTCTCTTTATCTCTCCCTCTCTTCCTCGCACCCCAACCACCGCCCCCCCCCACACACACACACTGTCATGTATGTTGACCACTGCGCTCCGTCCAGCCCTCAAAGCAAATGTCCAGTTGTCCAGCGCTAGAGAGAGGCGGTCATTAGGGGAGCTTTGTCCGTTTCTATGGCCAGTACATCCTAATCGGACATCAATATATGTATGGCAGCTCTGGAACAGTAGAGTACTGCCATCTACCCTCTAGTATGTAGCACATAGCTTGTAGCATTTAGCATGTAGCTTGTAACCTATAGCTTGAAGCCCGTAGTATGTAGCCCATAGCTTGTATCATGTGGCATATAGCCCATAGCTTGTAGCCTGTAGTATAATTATAGCCCATATTATGTAGCATGTAGCCTGTATACTGTAGCCCATAGCTTGTAGCCTGCAGTATATAGCCCATAGCTTGTAGCCCATAGCTTGTTAGCCCGTAGTATGTAGCCCATAGCTTGTAGCCTGTAGTATGTAACCCATAGTTTGAAATCTGTAGTACGTAGCCCATAGCTTGTAGCCAGTAGTATGTATCCCATAGCTTGTAGCCTGCAGTATATAGCCCATAGCTTGTAGCCTGTAGTACATGTATGTATCCCATAGCTTGTAGCCTGTAGTATGTAGCTCATAGCTTGAGGTATGTAGTATGTAGCCCATAGCTGATTTTTGTATGTCTTTTTCCGTTTGGTCTCAATATCATTTTTCTCTCCACACTGTCTCCCTCTACTTCTTACTCTCTCACTGTCCCTCTCCCTCTCTCTGTCTTACACACTCTCTCTTTGTCCGTGCCTCTCTTTCTCTAAACCTAAGTCTCTCTCTCACTATTTCTCTCTCTCTGTCCTTCCCTCTGTCTCTCTCACCCATAGTATACACTATCTAACTCTCTCTCTCATCTCTCTCTCTCTCTTTCTAACTCTATATCTCCCCATAATAGTTAACCATAACCACTTCCTGAGACCAAAACTTGTAATCAACCACACACGATCGAATTATGTACCATTAGGTATGGAGTGAAACAAGCCTTCCGTTTACGGAACCAATCGCAAAAGCAGTGACGATAATTGGGGATATATCAAGGCGTCCAAAAAACAGAAGGCCAAATAAGTGAAAAGATTTTTGCGTACCAAGGGTAAAAGTGACTTTATTTCTTTTACTTCTAAGCATAGATAGGACAGAGTGATACTTAGAGAGTATTTTTCAGCCCACACGATCAGCCTACACTACAAAAATGTGAACTGTCCTATCTATGTGCGCACTATTTTGGGTTATTAAAAAAATAAATAAATAATCGATCATTTTATATTGTGTCCCTCTATTGTTGCTTGATACAAGTTGCGCAGCGCGATGTGAAGATGTTCACAATATAGCTCACTTTGATTCTTGCTGCAAGTTTATGAAAATTTCGGTGACTTGGCCTTCTATTTTTGGACGCCTTCGGATACATTCAACGATCAGATCTTTTCTTGCCCAATGGACGCTGTTAATGCATCTAATTTTAGCCCTTTACGGAACGGACCAAAATTTAATGAACGACAGCCGTGAATACGTCACATGTTCTAATGGTATGGATTGCCAAACCTCTAATATCCCCGTGGCGACGGAAAATGTCGTCCCCGGAAAGCGTTAGCAAAATTTTTCTGTCATGTCGGCCACACGTCTAAATAAAGACGTTTTTTAGTGTCTGTAGTGACTAAATACATACCCTATTTGTAGTCTGTATGGTGCCTAAATACAGACTTTTAGTGTGAGTAGTGACTAAATACATACCCTATTTGTAGTCTGTATGATGCCTAAATACAGACTTTAAGTTTCTGTAGTGACTAAATACAGACGACTAAATACATACCCTATTTGTAGTCTGTATGGTGCCTAAATACAGACTTTTAGTGTGAGTAGTGACTAAATACATACCCTATTTGTAGTCTGTATGATGCCTAAATACAGACTTTAAGTTTCTGTAGTGACTAAATACAGACATTTAGTTCCTGTGTTTTCTAAAATTGGACATTTAGGAAAACTACCTTGATAAAGACATGTATTTCTCGTGGATCCTAACTACAGACTTTTAGTGTTATAAACAAAGACGTTTCGACTTTGTGGCGTCTAGATACAGATATTTAGTCTCTGTGGCGCCTAGATACAGACATTTAGTCCCTGTAACGCCTAGATATAGACATTTAGTCCCTGTAACGCCTAGACACAGACATTTTGTCTCTATGGCGCCTAGATACAGACATTTAGTCTCTATGGCGCCTAGATACAGACATTTAGTCTCTATGGCGCCTAGATACAGACATTTAGTCCCTGTAACGCCTAGATACAGACATTTAGTCCCTGTAGCGCCTAGATACAGAATTTAGCCTCTGTAACGCCTAGATACAGACATTTAGTCTCTGGAATGCCTAGATACCCCACACACACACACACACTGTCATGTATGTTGACCACTGCGCTCCGTCCAGCCCTCAAAGCAAATGTCCAGTTGTCCAGCGCTAGAGAGAGGTGGTCATTAGGGGAGCTTTGTCCGTTTCTATGGCCACTCCATCCTGATCGGACATCAATATCTGCATGGTAGCTCTGGAACAGTAGAGTACTGCCATCTACCCTCTAGTATGTAGCACATAGCTTGTAGCTTTTAGCTTTTAGTGTTATAAACACAGAAATTTAGTCCCTGCCCCGCATGGATACAGACATTTAGTCCCTGTAACGCCTAGATACAGACATTTAGTCCCTATAACGCCTAGATACAGACATTTAGTCCCTGTAACGCCTAGATACAGACATTTAGTCTCTGTGGCGCCTAAATACAGACATTTAGTCTCTTTAAAGCCTAGATACAGACATTTAGTCCCTGTAACGCCTAAATACAGACATTTAGTCCCGCCTAGATACAGACTTTAGTCCCTGTAACGCCTAGATACAGACATTTAGTCCCTGTAACGCCTAGATACGGACATTTAGTCTATATGGCGCCTAAATACAGACATTTTCAGAGACATTGCGGATCTATGTCTGTAAATCAGTCTGTAACGCATAGAGACAGACATTTAGTCCCAGTAACGCCTAGATACAGACATTTAGTCCCTGTAACGCCTAGATACAGACATTTAGTCTCCGTGACGCCTAAATACAGACATTTAGTGTTTTAAATACATACAGCCGATTCCACACTCAGCAGAATTCCCGAAACTCAAAAATTCCGCCAAAATTAATGGAATTTGCATTGGCTAGTGCCCTTTTAATTTATTAATGGGGCTTTTATCTCCGGAATTTCTCGGGCTCAAATCTTCGGGCTTTGCCGGCTTTTTAGGGGTTTACGTAGATTTACTTGCAGGAAACGTGAGTAAGAGATAGATCAATGAAGAGATTGAGGAGATAACCAGAGGATGAATAAAAAGAAATACGGAGATTAAGATAGATAAGACAATAAGTGAGTGGTATAGAGCATCATTAGGGTAAAATGCAGGAGGGGGGTGGGGGTGAGAGAGAGAGTGAGAGACAGAGAAAGAGAGAGAAAGAGTCCTAGATACAGACATTTAGTCTCTGTAACGCCTAGATACAGACATTTAGTCTCTGTAACGCCTAGATACAGACATTTAGTCCCTGTAACGCCTAGATACAGACATTTAGTCCCTGTAACGCCTAGATACAGACATTTAGTCTCGCCTA
Source organism: Elysia chlorotica (assembly GCA_003991915.1). Taxonomy (NCBI): domain Eukaryota; kingdom Metazoa; phylum Mollusca; class Gastropoda; family Plakobranchidae; genus Elysia; species Elysia chlorotica. Next base: position 265,564 of record RQTK01000553.1, on the reverse strand, counting down.
GATACAGACATTTAGTCCCGCCTAGATACAGACATTTAGTCTCTATAACTCCTAGATACAGACATTTAGTCCCTGTAACGCCTAGATACATATATTTAGTCCCTTTAACGCCTAGATACAGACATTTATTCCCAGTAACGCCTAGATACAGACATTTAGTCCCAGTAACGTGCGTCGGAAGCCGATGTTCTACCCGTAGACCACCACGGCCCCCATTAGTTGAGTCGATACTGTGTGAACGGCTGAGAAGCGAAATCCCTAGTATCTCCATAATTATTGTCTCTGTGTACGGCAGTATATAAATTTATCATACATTAGTCTTGGGTCCCATCACCATATGTTGCCTTCTTCTCAAACATAAAAGACGTTCAAAAAGAGCTACTGTGCTAGCTCTAAGGTTACCAGCTCGCCTCATTGTGGTATCAAGCATTAGCTGGACACTGCAAGCACACAGAGACAATACAACGTGTCCGGCCAACGAGGGATCAAAGCTCAGACTGACCAAGAATGACCAGCCGGCGGCTTAATGACGTAAATCGGTTCTTTACTTGATCCTCCATACCGCTGCCAGTGGTTATTGATCATATCCCCCCCCCCTCCCCCATCTCTCGGCTCGTCCACTTGTCCACTCGTCCATTCCCTTTCGGGTTTACCTGTTGTCCAAGCTCATCATCACACGCAGAAGGAGATAGAGAAAGAGAGTGGGAGAGAAAGAGAGAGAGAGGAGAGAGAGAGAGAGAGAGAGAAAGAGAGAAGCAGAGAGAGAAAGAGAGAGAGAGGGAAAGAGAGAGAGAGAGGGAGAGAGAGAGAGAAAGAAAGAGAGAGCGAATGAGAGACAAAGAGAGAGATAGGGAGAGAGAAAGAGAGAGTGATAGAGAGAGAGAAGGAGAGAGAGAGAAAGAGAGAGAGAGCGAGAGAGAGAAAGAAGAGAGAGAGAGAGAGAGAGAGAGAGAGAGAGCGGTTTAGACGGTCAATAGTCATATAGATGATGCGGCTTGGTAGGGATGCACTGGGCATTGGTTTGGGTAGTTGGTTATGGTTGTGTAGTTGGTTGGAGTCTAAACGTCCAATATCAGGACACAGGCTGTATTGTGGACGTGTGCCATGACTTAAGTAACTATGACAACTGCTGACATTCTGTTACATATTATAGAAAATTCAACATTCGTAAATATGTCAATATGTCAGAAGTGTCCACATTTTTCTTACATCTAAAGACAATATTCGACATTTAGGAATGATGTTTTGTAAACAAAAACAAAAAAGTTATTCGACTTTTTTATAAGACGTACGAGGTGATCATCAAGCAGAAAGATTAAATCATATTTTGTAGTAGATTTTAAATGTCCCAATAAACTTGTCTAGAGTGGAACCCACAGGGGAAGCGGAAAGTTTGACGACCTAAACAGACATGGCGAAGAAGTATGGAGGCAGAGATTAGGAGTGCTGGCAGTGGAGTTTGAATAGTTTGAGCCTAACAATAGAAGCAAGGCTTTCTACTCCTGAATCACCTCACTCCCTTGCCTTGTGACAATGGGTGATGTGAAAAGTAAGCAATAAGAAAATGTAAACCTGACTTTTTTGTTTGTTGCTTAGCATCCAACATCTGCACAATAAAGGCTATATTGTGCCACTCAGACATGGCCCCTGTCTCATCGGATCACATTATACTGACACTGACCCAACCAGTAGAGAACGCAACCGCCAGGATTCGAACTCGGGACCTTTTGCATCGGAAGCCGATGTTCTACCCCTGGACCGCGCCCCCTGGTAAACATAGGCTTCCGACTTAAGAGTCCTTGGTTTGAGCCCTGACGAATTCGCTCCCTACTGGTTGGGTCGGTGTCAGTATAATGTGACCAGCTAAGACAGATTCATGGTATCCCCGCCCTGTCTCGTGTGTGGCAGCACCCACGATTGTCAGACGTCAGTTTTGAGATCGGTTCACGATATAGCCTATATAGTGATGATGTTGGACGTTAAACCAACTCAACTACAGCTGTACCAGCACCAAGGTTCATGACTTCAGACTAAGGTATCTAACTCTCAGTGAATTAATATTTGTATTATTTGAAAAAAACAAAACAAGAATAGACCCTGCCTTCAAAATTATATTATATAGTTTTGATCACTAGAACGAAAACCGTTAAATGTAAAAATTCCATTTAAAATATTTTGTCTCTTTATGATTGTGTAGTGAAAGTTTAAAAGATTCAAGGCAAGAGTCAATAACTACTACGTCTAAATAGCTTAAACCAATAGCTTTAAATATTTCCGGTTAAACCAATTTAATTCGATGTATTATTGTCTCCTAAGCTATTTACACCAGTGAGCGCCATGTTTTGACTGCAAGTGCAATAACTTTGTCGGGTTTCCCGCTTTGTTCAATATTCCATCTCTGTTAAACGGACATATTGATATGAACACAATTGGCCGAATTTATTGTAGCTTCCAATAAGAAATAGAAGTAGGGAATTAGCACATTTATAATTATACATTTTAAATTTGAGAGCGATTATGATCACGAGCTAAAATGATGAAAAATGGAGTAGCTTCAATTTAACGAAATCACAGATAACAAAGTAAAAGCGGAATTTATATGGACAATCTAAGCAAATAATAATTACAGTTGAAAAAGTGACAAGAAAATACGCTATTTTTCTAATTGCGCTATAATAAAACTCCAGGATTGTTTGTATAGTGAGTAGGCATAGATACCAACTGTTTTAAATACGATTATGGCTATAGGTTGTTTCACAAAAGAGTAATGAAATCGTGATGCATACAGTGGACTTTACAAAAGAACATGAAATGAAGAAATATCACACATTGTCAGTATACGAGTTGTACTGTACGATCGATTGGAAAACAAAACAAAAAACAAAAACAAAACAAAAAAAACCAAAAACGATGAGGATATTTTACAAGAGAATGCAATTGTATAGAAAAAGAACGAAAACTAAGAAGAAGAATAGAAAGGATGTATAAAATGACAAAAAGGCAAACAACCGACACTACAAACAAAAAAGTAAGAAAAGAAGATACAAAAAGACGTAAAAACAAAGATATAGTGAAAAAAGTTGATATAGCAAAGACGCCTAAAAACAAAAATGTATGTACAAAAAACAAAATAATGATGTAGCATAATGAAAAAACAAGCACTACAAAGGCGCTACAAACGAAAAAAAAGTATTTATCAACGAGATACACACAAAAAAACGTTACAAACAAAAATCCATTTGAAAAACAAGAAACAACAAGTACGTCAAAATGAACATGTAAAATGAAAAACTAGCAACACCAGAAAACGAGTCAACCATTGTGTAAATACCGACCGGAAGGAAGTGAAGAGAACAACTCTTTGGCTTTAGAAAACGCCAAAGTGACCCTACGTATCTCTTTTTTTTTATTGAATTTGAAATTACCCATACGGGTTTTGTTTTTACTGTTTTAGTGACCCCTGACATTCTTTCCCCTTCCTTCCTGTAGGCATCTTTTATTGTATTGATCATCATCGATAAGTACAAAACAAATCAATTCATTTTATTCTAATCATTTTCATTTTTATTTCACTAAAATCAAAGTCTCTTCACCAATCATATTAAAATGGTTTCCCTTCCGGTAGGTTTCCACATCGAATTTTGCTAGGCGCGCGAAAAAATTAATAACCACTTTCGAGCCTAGCAGAACCGAATTCGGTTGTTGAGTCGATTTAACCGGTTTGAGTCAGTTTCAGTTCGATGCCTTGACTTCGACTCCTAAAACTAATGTGTCAGTATATAGATGTATTCATACTCACTTCTCGAGCCTTGCTTCAGTGTGTTGAGCGTTTTCTCCATATCCGATTGCTGGTCCGAGATCTTATCGTACTTTGGCGGGGCGTTGAGTCCTTTCTCGACTATGCTGTACAGGGGACGGATCATGTAGAAAAACGGCTGGTCTCTATCCATGGCGGTCACGTGTTCGTAGATGAGACCCACCACCGTGAAGTTAAAATGCTGGATTATGGAGTACACGGCATCGCCGAGCTTGGTGTAGTCCGACTGCATCCGGGTAGTGAGGGAGAACACGCCAGGCGGGAACAACATCCCAGAGGTCGTGAGTACGGGAACGTTCCAGCGCACGGCGTACCGGTTGATCTGGGCCGCGGGCCACAGGTCGTACGGCCCGAACAGGACGTGGGCCGTCCCGTCGTAGGTCATGTCGAAGGCCTCCATCGGTGCATGCGTGTAGAAGCGCAGCGGCTGGGACGGGATGGTGACCTTGACCTTGACTCCCGCCGGAAGCGGAGACGACCCCGCCCTGAGAGTGTTCCGGGTGAGGTCATCCACCGCGCACTCGATGGCGGGCCGGTTGTACTCCATGCCGTAGATGCGCTGGTACAGGCCAAGCAGGTTGGCCACTCGGGGCAACAACACTCCGATATTCACCTGGCTGGGCCATTTGGCCCGCGATTTGGGCCAGGGCACGCGGGGGGCCACATCCTGCGGGTTCCGGATGTTGAATACGGGTACTTGACCTTCTCGTCCCGAGCCAGGCCTACTGGGAATCCCCACTACGGTACCTGGTACTGAGCCGTTTGAGTTAGGCACCGCGTAGGTCGGCTGGGCGTGCGCAAAGGCGTGTTCCGTGTGGAAAATGGCGGGGAGAACTAGCAAAGCCGTCAGTAAACATGAGACGAACCGAGTGGACGGAGAGAAACTGGGAAGACACCGGGAGTTAAGCCTAGAGGTCCTCTTTTTGGGGATATATGGGTTAAAATTCTCTTCAGGTACGCTAGAAAAACTTTGTTTGGGATATTTTTCTACTGTAGACCGATCTATAGAAACTGGTGTTCCCAAGAGCTGAGAAGATGGTATACCACTTTGCCCCAAACTTGATGTAGCACGTTGCTGAGAAAATGGTGTAGTACATTTCCCCAAAGCTGGTGAGCTACATTGCACCAAATTTGATGTAGCACAGCATTGACAATATTGTGCGGCGCATTCCTCCACATTCAATGTAGCACGAGGATTCGGGACTTCTGGAGTACAATGCGTAGCACATTGCAAAGACTCTAGTGTAGCACGGTTTAAAGAATCCAGTATATTTGTGTTAAAAATATAAGGTGTAGCACTAGCACCATGCTGTGAGCATTGTTTAGCACCATTTTGAAAAACATATGTAGCACGGATCGGCGCGCCTACTGTAGCACGACTCTGTGAGACTTGTGTGGGCAAGTCCTGAAAGCCTGGTGAAGACGGGTCCAGAGTAGCACGGCCAATCGAGACAGATGTAGCACGTTTTGGCGCGCCTCTTGCAGCACAGTGCTTTACGTCTTGTGTAGCACGTAAAGGCGACAACGGTGTAGCATGGTTTATAAAAACTGATGTATCTCGTCGCTTCCCATTGGTCGAGGGCTGTAGCTCGCGTGCCAAGATGGCTGCTGTTTCTCCATCCGCCATTTTGTTTTGGGCATCGGTTATTAGGTTTGGCTGGATTCTCGATGTTTTATTGTCTCCTAAGCTATTTACACCAGTGGGCGCCATGTTTTGACTGCTAGTGCAATAACTTTGTGGGTTTCCCGCTTTGTTCAATATTCCATCTCTGTTAAACGGACATATTGATATGAACACACATTGATCGGATTTATGGTAGCCTCCAATAAACAAGAAAAAAATTAAAGAAAAAAAGATATTTTCTTGGGTACTTTTTTCTTTCCATATCGGTTTACCTCGGTGACACAAAACGGTGGTAAAAAATAGGTATCAATCAAGCAGGAAAAGAAACAGAGATGCACACACACGCAAGATATTGGTGCTTGAATGAGATTTTGTTTTGAGTGTCGCATTCGGTATAAGAAATATTAAAGTCAGTACAAAATTAGATGAATAACAACTACTGTGGTGAGGGCAATAGTAAGAGTTTGTGTAAGTGGTAGGAATAGTGAGAAATAGAGTGGAAAAGATGGTATGTCTCAACTGTCTTGACTGTCTTTACCTCGGTGACACAAAAGCGGTGGTAAAAATAGGAACGGGAGAATAAACAGAGATACAAACACACGCAAACTATTGATGCTTGAATGAGATTTCGTTTTGAGTAACGCATTCATTTAAAGAAATATTGAAGTGAGTAAATAAAAAAGACATGTGTACAAATACTGTAATGAGGGCAATAGTAAGTGTTTGTGTGGGTGGTAGAAACAGTGAGAAAGAGGGCCAGTGCTATGTCTCAACTGTCTTGACTGTCCCACTCCAATTGACTAATTTTAAGTGCCTCCCCCAGCACCTACCTCTTCCGCGAAGCAATAGTCTCGCTCACTATCTCTCTCTCTCTCTCTCTCTCTCTCTCTCTCTCTCTCTCTCTCTCTCTCTCTCTCTCTCTTTATCACAATCTGTCTCTCTTTCTCTAGCTAAACCTATCTTAAAACGCTGAAAACATTACGCCATTTCGTGCAGTGATAAACATTTATAACGATACAAACGCTTTGGAACGTTCTGCTAATTCTTAACTCTCCCATAAAACCATATTTAACTCATAATTTTCTGCTATCACTATAATTACATACACAAACGAACGAGTTCTGGAACTTTCTTTCAACTGAAACCTTATGGCTCACTCTGACATTTAATGCGTTTGTAAAGGTTAGATAATTTGGAACGCGTTTTACATTTAAGTGCATCCTTCATTTGTTCTAGATTCTGGGTTACATCTTCGTGATGTTGTATCAAGGTATGGGAGGTAATCAATCATTGCTGCCTAAAACGTTTGGGGGGGGGGGGGGGGGGGA
>RQTK01000553.1:210812-223909 GCA_003991915.1 Elysia chlorotica | reverse complement strand
GAGAGAGAGAGAGAGAGAGAGAGAGAGAGAGAGAGAGAGAGAGAGAGAGAGAGAGAGAGAGAGAGAGAGAGATAGATAGAGAGATTGATAGAGAGAGGGTGGGGGAGAAAGAAATTGGGAGACACAAACAGACAGAGAGAACAAGAGAATAAAAGAGACAAGGAGAGAGAAGTGGAGACAGAACGAGAGATAGACAGACAGTGGCAGTAACAAAGAGTAAAAAAAAAAAACCACACCAACAAAAACAATAGTTCAAGTCTGTATTCCGAGGTTGAAGTCAAGAACACATGTTTACTTTGGCATTGGAAGATAGAGAGAGAAACAGAGAAACAGAGAAGGATAGACAAACAGAAAGAAAATCAGTAAGAATAAAAAAAAAACACCAAAAGGTCAAGTCTTTATCTCAAGCTTTAAAAAAAAAAAAGCAAAAAAAAAAAAAAAATTAAAGCACAATAAAGTCGAGGTCGACACCTCAGCCCAGCATAAAAGACATGTATAGGGCAGGCGGCTGGTACATTGGAGGACTAAAATAGTTACTTTTGGTACGTCGCGTCTATTGTGTGTTGGGATAGAGGTAGGGAGAGGAGGAGAGAGAGAGAGAGAGAGAGAGAGCACGAGAGGGAAAGAGAGAGAGACAGGGGTGGACAGAGAGAGGATATAATTTTAAAAAAAATCAGATAGAGATAAATTGTAGAGTGAGAGAATTGCAGAGAATAACAGAGTTGAGTTGAGTTGGTATAAGACAAAAAGGAGGGATTGAAAAAACCAGACATAGAATGAGAGCTAGAGAGAGATAGAAAGGGAGAGCAAGAGAGAGATAGAGAGAGAAAGAGAGAGAAAGAGAGAGAGAGAGAGAGAGAGAGAGAGGGAGAGAGAGAGAGAAGATATTTAGACAATAAACATTTTTTGCGAGCTCGCAAGTGTAGCATAAAACTATACTAGTTTATTTCGATAGTTTGGCCCTATTGTATCAAAGGACTGAGGGAGAGAATGAAGGAGAGAGACAACGAGAGACAGAGAGAGACACATGTGTGAGAGAGAGAGAGAGAGAGAGAGAGGTTAGAGATAAAGACAGGTCAAGAAAGAGAAAGAGAGAGTGAGAGAGAGACGTGGAAAACTCTACGCCTATTGTACTATAGTGAATGTAAATAAAGATACACAGACGATGGTAATAATGGTAATGCTATTTTTAGGTGTATACATTTATTCAGGTGTATGATTGTAAAGAGAGCAGCTTGCTAAAAGAGGAAGCTTAGATCAACTCTGTCACTACTCCATGGCGCGTTGGTCCTGGAATAGAACATTGGCTTCCGACGCAAAAGGTCCGTAGTTCGAATCCTGGCGATTTCGCTACTTACTGGTTGGGTCGGCGTCAGTATAATGTGAGACAGAAGTCATGGTAGAAGTCAGAAGTCATAGGTCAGAACACCCCCACCTATTCGATAGGGTTACGCAATACGGCTGCATACAGTTGCGTCGCACTATCGTCGTGAAATCGCAAAGCTAGTAATAAGTATTATCCCCGCCCTGTCTCGTGTGGGGCAGCACATACAATTTTTAGACGTCAGTCTTGGTGCCCGTCCACAATATAGCCTATAAAGTCCTTACGTGAATCAACTCATCAAATCTGTTACTAATGGTTGTAAAAAGAAATTCGAGGAATTTTATGTGTCCCATCTTCACAGACGGCGTCACTTGGCCCAGTGGTCCCGCTCTTGAATGGTACGCAGGAGTCCTTGGTTTGAATCTCGGCCGTTTGTCCGAGTTGAGTTTCCATCAAACGGATATATATATATATATATTTATCTTATGTGATCTCATATGCTTAGCGAATTAGGAATTTTTGTTCGCTAGTTTTTCAGAATGGCGAGCACAGGCCCAAAAGTTCAAATCCCATATACATATTCGGTCTTCTTTTCAGATTCTCCGGGAATATAATGAAAGTAACACCTATCAGATACTACCTTATTTGCTAGCGTCTTCATAGGCGGTCCAGGACGGTAAAGCTAACTCCAGGGCATTCAAATGTGACCCAAATACAGGTCAGGAAACCCCCACCTATTTGATAAGGTTACGCAATCCGGCTGCATGTAGTTGCGTCGCGCTATCGTCGTGAAATCGCAAAGCTAGTAATAAGTAGTCTCAACGATAACGCAAACACTAACTTTAACTAAAGGACAAAAAAAAAAATCTCAACATGGATAATTTTACGTAGAAAACGCTCATGCTTTAATAAGCCTTCTTCAGTACAGACCTGAAAAAAAAAAGAAGAAGATCCCACACAAGATGGATGTGTAAGAACTTGTTCACCTGTGTCTTACACTAACATACGCCTGCCAAACCAAGGAGATAGTTTAGTGTATATAAACAAAACAAAAACTGAAGCATGTAAGAAAATGTTGACAAATTACATTGGGAGGGAGGGGGGGGGGGGGTGGAACTGATCTAAGGGATAGAAATTTGGTGTCCAGATCTGGAAGTCCGCTGTTCAAATCTCACGATTGGTTAAATTTGTACTGGTTTAGTAAGTGCTACTTTATGCGATCTTCTGAAACAGAAGTCCAGGTCTCCACGCTGTCTTGTGTGTTGAAGCACATAAACTTGTCAGACGTCTGTCTTGGGATCTGTTAGCAATATAACCTATAAAGTGCTGATGTTGGAGGTTAAGCAACAAAACAAACAAACCAGCATGAAATCACGATAGGGAATCGAACTGGGACCTCCCAAACAGAAGTTGAAGCAGTCAAACTTCTCTAATCATGATATGGTTTGTAAGCAACAAACCAAATATTGTGTACGCTTTTTTGTCATGGTGTTATCAACTCTATGTACTCTATGTACGTGAGTGCCAAACCCGCTGTGGGGATGACGTGCCAAGGTCCGCCGTCATTAGCGGTTTACATTCACGAATACTGCCAACTCCTCTCCAGCCTTAAAATGTGAACAATTTTAGCGGAAAGTTGTATGAAATTATACATAGGAAATACTCCTTTAGAATAAAGTTTGCAGCTCCTAAATTGCCCACTTCAGTCAGTGATAAATATGGTCAGTTTTGGCAAAAAATGTGAAATCAAGTAGGCACAAAAAACTTTGTTTAATGCAAGATTGGTAGAGACACTTCTACTTATATAGACCTGCAAAGCCAAATAGTCGTCAGATTTTGTATAGTTATATATAAAAGTCGTAAAAATATGTAAAATATACCCCTTTTGACCATACGTGTAGCAGATCTACCACTTCAACAGTTATGACTTTATGTAAGTTGCACAGCACCACGAAAACAGATTAACAAAAAAAACAACAACAAAACATAAAAAAACAACTACAACAAAAACAACAACAACAACAACAACAACAACAACAACAACAACAACAACAACAACAACAAGAAGAAGAACAACAACAAAAACCCAACATAAATAGGTAGAGTGCACCTTAAAAAATACGAAACAATTCAAAACTGTCATGACAGCATGTATATGTCTAGCAAACAATATGTTATTGCTTTAGCCACACACATAGATCTACTCTTTTTTTTGTAAGTAAAGCACGTCCGCTTTCAATTTCACAAAGATAAACGAATAGATCTACAATTTCATCAACGCGATCTGAACGATTATGCGAGAAAAACGATTGTGTAAATATAAAAGTAGGTCTGCTACAACGTGCAAAGCATTATTGTCCTTAAAATATTAAATGTGTACAGAATTTAGCCTATACGTGTGTGTACACTTTAAGGAGGTGCTTAACCAAACACGACCAAGACACACAAAAAACTGATAAAATATTAAACTCCAGTATGTGGCGTAATGTACACATTTGCTTTATTAGAGGAAGGTTTACTGGCGTGCCCCTATCATAGGTAGGTTTTGCTTTGTTTTTTTTGTTTTTGTTTTGTTTTCGTTTTGTTTAGTTTTGTTGTTGTTGTTTTTGTTGTTTTTTTGTTGTTTTTTTTTGGGGGGGGGGGGGGGGGGGGTGACTCAAGTGTAAGAGCGTAGGTCTCCAGATTGGAAGGTCTGCGGTTCAAATCCCACGATCGGCCAGTTTTTTTTTTTTACTATTTTGCCCCCCTGTAACTGGTTGGATCGGTGTCACTGTAATGTGACCGGCTGAGACAGGCTATCCCCGCAATGTCTCGTGTGTGGCAGCAAATACAATTTTTAGACGTCATTCGTGAGGTTCGTCCACAATATAGCCTGTATAGTGCTGAAGTTGGGCGTTAAACCAACTCAAATAAAACTACAATTACTGCAACAGCTACAACAACTACTACAGCTACTACTACAGCCACAACTCAATTACAACTACAACTGCAACTACAACTAAAACTACAACTACAACCTCACAGACGAACAGACAAAGCAGACAGAGAGCCGGAATACAAGTAACCCACTCCACCACTTCCATCCAAATAATTCTAACACCAACCCAAGCAGTAGAAAACAAGGCGACCTTATCAAGAATCGAACCCTGCACCTTTCTACTAGAAGGCGCGCGCGTTATCCTCTGTACAAGACACCCACGTTGCTGATGTTGAACTGAACCCTAAACCCACCAAAGTACGCTCTAAGTCTCTCCTAATTAAATGTATCGCAATACCCAGAAAACCCAATCCAGCCTAACTTGCTCTATTTATCTGCGTTATTGAACCAGTCTGCCTTACCTCGGTGTACCTGCTGTTACAGTAATTTCGTTATTCCGTTATTTCGTTTTCCATATCTACGCCAGTCATAGATATACAAATAGCACTATTTATAGATCTATGACGCCAGTCTAGTGTATACTCTCTACGCTGATTAGCCGAAAGGTGACCTTGAACTTGACCTTCAATAATGATGAACTAACAGACGCTCGGCATGTTGTTGTTGTACCCGCCATAACGAGGCGGTGGGAGAGTACATAGCCAATGATTGGTGAAAGATGTTGCTGCAGCACCGTTTGATGATGTTGGGGTGGTGGAGATTGTTAAGGTTGATGTTGCAATGAATGTTTTCATAGAGCTAGTTAGAAGAGAGTTTTGCGTAGATCTAGAAGAGGAAGCCCATGGAGTATTTTTAGATAGAGCAAGGACTTTTACATAATAATTTTCCGCACTGGTTAAAAGCAGGTTTAGAGTGAATGAAAATAACTGAAAACTGATAACTGAGTGCCTTTGCAGGATTAGAACCCGCTGCATTTAGAAACAAGCCAAGAGTTTTTAATCCTACAAAGCGCAATCGTTTGTCGATCATTTTCACTTTAAACCTGCCTAAAACCACACTGAAAACTTAATGTAATGTATTATTGTATTATTGTATAATTTTCTTTTGTGATAGCGACTTACACCGATAATATCATATTTAAAGACATATTGTACAGATATTTAGAATAATTTGTAACTTTCTTTAGCTATCTAAATGTCTGTCTGTTTGCATGTCTAGCAGCCTGCCTGTCTGTCTGTCTTTGACTCCGTCCCATTTTTCGATCTATCGGAATTTTGACGCTGTCTCTCTGGACCTTACTCCATATACATCCTACCTGGTTACTTTATCACTCTCACCCTTCCCTCTTTTCTTTCCTCTTTAGCCCTCTACTCTTACCCTCTCTTTCCCTCTTTTTGTCTCTTTCTCTCTCCTCTTCTTCCCTCTTGGACGTTAGCATGTTTAAGTACCTTTGTTCTCCAATTCTTCCCGTCTCTTTCTATATATGTCTCTCCCCTTCCCCTCAATAGCTCATCTCATTAAACTCTAGCCCGTATGTATATCACTCAACAATTGTGGAGAGAGAGAGAGAGAGAGAGAGAGAGAGAGAGAGAGAGAGAGAGAGAGAGAGAGAGAGAGAGACAGATAGATAAATCACCTGTAGCACACGTCACTCACCTGTACCCCATCAATGCCCTCACGGAAACGCTTCATTAGTTCGTTCGGTAGTAAATATTACTCACAGAGAGAAGGGGAGAGAGAGAGAGGGGGGAGAGACAAAAGGAGGGAGGGAAGAATGGATAGAAAGAGGATAGAAAAAGGGAAAGAGAGTGAGTGAGGTAGCAAATTATATACACAGACAAAGGGATAGAAAGAAGAAAAGAGCCACTGGGAGGAAGAAAGAGAGAGAGAAAGATATATAGATAGAAAGAGAGAGAGTGCGAGAGAGAGAGGCAGACAGATAGATAAATCACCTGTAGAAAACGTCATTCACCTGTGCGCCAACAATGCCCTCGTTTACAGGTTTCATTAGTTCCTCCAAAAGTAAAATCTGGCTCACACACACACGCACACACACACATACACACACGCACACGCACACACATTTTCTGCATTACTTCATTAAGTAGTGTTACCCAAGAGAGAAAGGGACGGATAGAGAGAGACAGAACGAAAGATGAAGAGGAAAATAGAAAGAAATAAAAAGAGATAGGGAGAGGAAGAGAGAGAGAGACAGGGCGAGAGATGGAGAGGAAGAGAGAGACAGGACAAGAGAGGGAGAGGAAGAGAGAAAGAAAGAAAAAGAGAGAGGAAAGGAGATGGAAAGGAGTTGGTTTTCTTTTTGTGCTTAGCGCCCAAGGTCAACACTAAATAGGTTATACTGTGGACGGGTACTAAGACTAACGTCTGACGTATTTACGTCCTGTCACACATAGACAGTGCGAGGATACCATAGCAGAGAGAGAGAGAGAGAGAGAGAGAGAGAGAGATGTAGCAAACGCCATTCACCTGTGCGCCAACAATGCCCTTCGTTTACAGGTTTCATTAGTTCTTCCGAAGGTAAAATCTGACACACACACAAACACACACAAAAACACACACACACATGTTCTGCATTACTTCATTAGGTAGTGTTACCCAAGAAAGAGGGAGGGATATAGAGAGACAGGACGATAGATGGAGAGGAAGAGAGAAAGAAAGAAAAAGAGAGAAGACGGGAGAGGAAGGTGGGTGTTGTTTTTTCCTAGCGCCCAAGATCACCACTAAATATGCAATATTGTGGACGGGTACTAAGACTAACGTCTGAAACATTTACGTCTTTTCACACAAACAGTGCAGGGATTTCGTTAAACAAAGAGGAGGGAAAATTACAAAGATATTATAGGAGAGAGAAATAGACATGGATACAGAGTGATTGAGACAGAGACGCAGAGAGAGAAAGACAAAGAGGGAGAGAGAGAGAGAGAGAGNGAGAGAGAGAGAGAGAGAGAGAGAGACAGACAGACAGACAGACAGACAGACAGACAGACAGACAGACAGACAAGGGCAGAGACAGACAGACAGTGAAATAGAGAAAGTTAGAAAAATTCAGAGCAAATGAGAGAAAGACATAGAGATAATGACAGAAAGAGAGAGATAAAAGAGAAACAGACAAAGAGAGAGTTATAAACAGAAAGTCTCAAATACAGAGAGAGGAGGATTAATACAGGAAAATTGACATAGAGAAAGAGAGTTACAAGCAAGGACAAGAACATAAAGAAAAAAGACAAGAAGTAGAGCAATATTAATTTATTTTATAAGAGACTCGGAAATTAACTTATTATAATGTTGCTATAGTTACGACAAACTTGAAATTTCGAGAACAAATTAAATTATAATTTCTAGAACCATCAAATAAAACGGTAGTATTTCAACCAAGGAAAACTCTCAGAGAAAAATGACATTGATCAAAACAAGAGTTTTTTGCTGCTTTCAATGCGTAATTGGTTTGGTTTTTTGGTTGTTGTTTGTTTGTTTTTTTAGCTTGATTTTGCGAAGAGTAATTTTGCTCCATTATTACAAACAACATAATGGTTTAAAATTTAGTGGTCTAAGAAATTTTCTATGCGGTAACCCCAAGCAAATGGGTCTAAGAATAATTGTGTACCATCTCAATGGATGGAAGATAATAGAAGAATTTATTTCTGTCCGTGTATCCATTACCTTGTTTTCTTTGGTGTTGTTGTTGTTGTTTTTGTTGTTTGTTTGTAGTTGTTGTTAATGTTGTTTTGTCTTTGTATTGTCTCAATTTTTTTCTCAATGCCTATTTCTGTATTTATTTATTTCTCTCTTTCTATCTCTTTCTCCCTCTCTATCACTGTTCCTTTCTCTTTCTTCTCTCTCTTCCACTCTATACATCTCCCGTACCTTCTACTGCTTATAAATAGCTGTCAATCTCTCTCTCTCTCTCTCTCTCTCTCTCTCTCTCTTTCTTTCTCTTTTAACACCATATCTCTCTGTGTATCCCCCACTCTCTCTCAATTGCTCTCTTTCATTCCTTTTCTTTTGTTGTGTGTCTCCTTCATTCTTTCTCTCTACTCTATTCTGTGATTCCATAAATTACTCTATATACACATTTAACGATCAATTTATCATTGTGTCATTTATCATTCATCAGCTAACCACCCTATTTGCCATTACCTTGTTGTTATCACTGTCTGCCACTCTGTCTTTTTACCTGACTCTTTCTCTCTCTCTCTCTCTCTCTCTCTCTCTCTCTCTCTTTCTCTTTCTCTCTTGTTATTTTTACCCATTCAACAACAACCCTTTACATCTTGATGCTGATGTTACTCTCAAAGAGCGAGGCACCTAAACCACCAGCTTTTCCCTTCCCTTTCAAATGTTTCGTTGTGGAAAAATTGATTACTTTTATACACAATAATTGCTAGGCATTGAAGCTTAGGCAGGGGAAAAACAGGCAGGGAAAGTCAATGTTAGGGTTTGTAAACACAACTATACAGGGCTGTGGGTGTGGAGAGATAGATAGAGAGAGAGAGAGAGAGAGAGGGAGAGAAGGACAAAGATAGATAGATAAATAGATAGATAGATAGAAAGATAGATAGATAGATAGATAGATAGATAGATAGATAGATAGATAGATAGATGGATAGATAGATAGATAGATAGATAGATAGATAGATAGATAGATAGATAGATAGATAAATAGATGTAGGGCGTTACAGTGTAATCCCATGCATGTTGCATGTTCTGGAAGTAGTCCAGCTTCTAATGAAAAGGTTGCGGGTTCGATCCCGTCTAACATCGACATAGTATGCTCTACTTGTTGGTTCACTACCAGTTCAAATTGAACAAACAGTCCTTGACATTATGATCTGGTATAAGAGAGAGAGAGAGAGAGAGAGAGAGAGAGAGAGAGAGAGAGAGAGAGTGGAACCTCCTATCTTTTTAAGCGGCCCTTTTCTAATACAAATATCCCTTTTCTAGTGTCTTCCTTACTATCAAACTTGCAAGGTCAACTTTCAATCTCCCAGAAAGTCCAGCAAAAAGATCACGTGATCACCCTGAGAATATTGGTGTTGATCTTTTCACATTGCATGATTTTTAGGCCTTGTATTTGTGTGCGCACTTTTTGAGGGAAGTTTTTTAAATTATGAAAAGGTAAAAGGTTTGATATTGATTTCTTTGAAATTGAAAACGTGCAGATCAATACCAAAAAGGTGCTAGCACAAAAACGTATGAACCCGCATAACATGTGTGTATGTGTGTGTGTGTGTGTGTGAGGTGTGTGAGGTGTGTTGGGAAAAGGTTTAAATTTGAACACTGGCTCAAAACATAAAAATTGTATACACGAATTTGCAATAAACACCCTTCACAGAATAACCCCAGCTAAACAACTCTGTTAATTTTTACATTAGTGGCTAAGACGTGGTTATGAATAAACTCTTGGAGCTTTGCAAGAGTCTAACATGTGTTTGCGAAAAATAAGTTTAAGCCCTATGCTAGCGGGCCGACGAGAGTTGAAGATCGAGGGGGGGGGGGGGGGGGGGGGGGGGGGGGGGAGGGGGGGGGGGGGGGGGACAGAGAGGTAGACTGTGGGTGAAGTAACTTGTATGTGTGTGATTTAAAGTCAATCGTTCCGAGTTTCTGTCCCATCATAAGGGGTGAGGGGTGGTGGTCCTGGGTAAAAACATCGGCTTCCGACGCAATAGATCCGTGGTTCGAGCCCCTGCGATTTCGCTCCCTACTGGTATCCCCTGTTTTGTGTGTGACAGCAGATAAACTTGTCATACGTCAGTCTTGGTGTCCGTCCACAATATGACATATATAGCGCTGATGTTGGACGTTAAATCAACTAAACTACAACTACCCACCATAAGGATGTCTCGTTCCCTACTGGTGGGTTTAGTGTTCGCGCATTTTGAGGGTGAATTCTTCTGATAAGAATGAACTCGCTTTCTTTGAAACCTGAAACTAAGAGAGAGAGAGAGAGAGAGAGAGAGAGAGAGAGAGAGAGAGAGAGAGAGAGAGAGAGAGAGAGAGAGAGAGAGAGAGAGAGAGAGAGAGAGAGAGAAGAGAGTGAGAGAGAGAGATTACCAAGGCGATTAGAAGAGAGAGGCGGAAAAATACAAAGAGATTAAACGAGATAGAATAAGAGATAGAGGCAGAGAAAAGAAAGAGAGGGCTTATACAGAAACAAAAATGAACAGACACGGGAGTAAAAGAGAGAGAAAAGAGTGGGAGCAAGAGAGAAATAGATATAGAAAGATAACCCTCCACCATTTAATTCATTGAGTTTAGCTAATCCTGGATCAGGCTTGCGGGATTACTGTTCCTCAGCTGTTTACATATTCAAGGTCACTATATATATAATTACAGCGAGAAGAAAATATGCAAAGAATATACAGAGTGAACAAAAAGAGATGCCGAGAAAGTTTATGTTTTACTAACTACACAAGGACTCCATTCATTTAGTTTGGTAAATCCTGGATCATTCCTGCAAACTGAACAAAATCAATAACAATTACTTTTGTTTTAAATAAAACAGATACAAAACCTGTTGGGGTCAGTCATAGAGTCTAAAGTATCAAAAACAATAAATCATAATTATTCACACCACTACGCTCGCAGGCTCATAATACTTTCCAAACATTATCAAGACTTAGGACTATTAACCTAAGTGCGACTTGTTGTTGTTTTTAAATATTCAGAAACAAAAATCAAACGTAAGATCTACAAAACATAGTCATAGAGTCTAAAATCTTAAAAACAATAAAACATAATTATTCACACTATTACGCTCGCAGGCTCATATACTTTCCAAACATTATCAATACTTAGGACTATTAACCTAAGTGCAACTTGTTGTTGTTTTTAAATATTCAGAAACAACAATCAAACGTAAGATCTGAAATAAACCACCCATATCTTCGTGACAAAGCAGACTTTAAGTGGCAAAGATCGTAAAGGGGCGAACTATTTCTTTATGCAGGAATATCACACCGCACGCAAACTATTACGTGCGCAAGGTTTACATTTTTAATCGCGCTAAGCTGTATTAATGGGCGCCAAGCCATGCGCGGAAGGTTTTACTGCGCGGCATAACCTGGCGCCAGAAGGAAATCTAGTCCCTTGGGAATTTCCTCTAAGGCGCTTATAATAATCGGAAAATTCCGGATTTTTATTCGTTGTGTTTATCTGTTTTTCTAAATTGCACAATGTTACTCTCTACATGCCTCTCTCTCTCTATCTCTATCTCTCTCTCTCTCTCTCTCTCTCTCTCTCTCTCTCTGTTTCTCTTTCTCGCTGTTTCTCTTTTTATCTCTCTGCTCTTGACCGTCTGTCTTTCGATCTTTATTTCTGTCCGACCCTCAGTCTGTCTCTCCTATCTCCGTCTCTGTCTGTCTCACGCTGTCTCTGTGTTTCTCCACCTTCATCTGTCTCTCTTTATATCTATCTTTGACTCTGTCCGCATGTCTATGTCTGTGTATGCCTCTTTCTGTCTCTCCCTGTCTGTCTCTCTACCCACTCTCTCTCTATCTCTCTCTTTTTTTCTATCTCATATTCTCTCTCTCTCTCTCTCTCTCCCTCTCTCCCTCTATCTCTCTCTCTCTCTCTCTCTTTCTCTCCCACTCTCTCTTCCCTCTTTCCCTACCACCCTCTCTCCACCCAACCTGTCCTTTCATATTTATAATTATTCTTGCACTAAGACACCAAGACAGCCACAGATCACGTAACGTGACAAATCCTGGCCCTTTATGGGCGTGACATGTCTCGCCATGACGTGACTGTATCAATGCTGATATAACCTCTCCACTAATCTATTTTCTCTAGAGAAATCAACCCGCTGTTTTCTCCTGTGATTGAAACTGTTTGCGAAAGATCAAACTAGCAACTCTTCTACTGGTTTGAGAAGTCTCAGTAAAAATGTGATATGCGTTAATGTGACAGACAAAGACATGGCGAACCCTCTCTGAGGTCCCGTCCCAGTATAGAATTTTTTCTTTCAAACTCAACAGTGTGGTTGGTTGGTTGGTAAATTGGTTTCTTAACCTCCACTGTCAGAACTCAGGTTCAATCGTGAACAGGTCCTAAGAATATCTCATGACAACATTACGCGCTGCCAGAGAGAGAGACAGGGCAGGGATACCATAACTTCTTTTTCAGCCCGTCCCATTAGACTGACACCTACCCAACCAGTAGGGATATAAGTCAGACCAATACGTTCTCGGGTTTTAAACCGGCGATCTCCCAACTGCAAGACCTCAGCTCTACAACACGCGTCAGTGAACCTCCCCTCCCCCTCCTCCATCCTCCCATCCCCTGTTTATGTGGTCTACCTAGGAGGTAAGTATCATTACATGTTTTCCCAATTATGGGTTTTAAACCGGCGACCTTCTCGACTGCAAGACCACAGCTCTACCACATGCATCAGTTAACCTCCCTTCCCCCCTCCTCCACCCTCCCACCCCTTTTTTCACTACTGAGGAGGTAAGTATCATTCCAGAGGAAAATTCAGATTAGTTTTTGTTTTGTCATGTTTTTTGTTACCAAATAATAAAACCCAATAATGGCACCTTAAGGTCAAGGTGAACTTTAGAGTGTCATAATATTTTTTGTATTATGTACTCGACTCTGCCAAACTTTCAATCAACAAGCTCTCCAACTCTGGCATTGCAGGGGTCGCTATAAAATACTGCTATGAAGGTGTCACCTCAATTTATAGGAGGATCAAGTGTTGAGGGGGAGGGGGGGGGCGTTAATTGGATATCACACACAATATAGGCAAAAGTAGACACAGTTTTTGAGCAAGGCAAAACAAAAGGGGATTTTAGTTGTTAATGCTGCACGAATAATCATGAACTATAGCTCTCAAGAATTTGGCATTCTGTTTACAAAATGTATAAATAAATAATAATT
>RQTK01000553.1:173404-196679 GCA_003991915.1 Elysia chlorotica | reverse complement strand
AAAAAGAGAGAGAGATACATTGATACATGGGTAGAGAATGTGATATTATAAAGAAATATAAACAGAGGTATCGAGAATGAGGGGGAGATTAAGGACCTTTTGTGAGATATATATAAACAAGATAAAAAGAGAGACATATATAAATATAAATGCAAAGAGAGACAGAGAGAGACAGAGAGAGACAGAGAGAGAGAGAGAGACAGACAGAGAGAGAGAGAGAGAGTGCATGTAACTCAGAGAGATCCCACAGATAGAGAGAGAGAAAGAGGGAGAGAGAGAAAAAAGTATTGTTCTTTTTAACTACACATGTAAATATTATTTTTCATTTTGATAATTCAGTATTGTATCAACCTTTGTTTTTTTTATAGCTGTTTTTAAGTGTATCATTTTATCCGCCTCTCTCTCAATCTTTCTCTCTCTCTCTCTTCTCTCTATGTGTTTCTCTCTCTTTGTCTCTCTTTATCTTTCTTTCTTTCTCTAACACACTCTCTTTTTTATAATTATATTTTTAACTATCTACGCATTTACATCTTCTAATATGACTAACACAAACTTAAAACTCACTTTTTCTTTATGATTTATATGAACCTCTCTATTCCCTCGTTGTTCTTTCTTAATTGGATTTGGAATATCCTTTTTTTATACATCTTAGTGTGCCTGAATATTTCCTCAGGACAAATATGGCTTTATGCACACTGTCAATTTTTTCTTTCATAATAATTAATAAGGTTTCGGAATAATTAAATAACTTCTCCGATGCCATGTTTCTGTCATGTTTTTTGGCGTGTTGTTTTAACTTTTTAATCTTGTTGTTTCCATATTGTATTTAATTATCTTTTGTTCTATTTTATTCTTCCCCTTTCTTCCCCGTCGTGTTTTTAAATCTTTGTATTTATTTACACACTTTAAGATTCTTTTCTTTTTTAATTGCACACAATTTATATACATAAAAACGTAAATGTTTTTTCCAAATCTTTCACGCAAACTGGTCATGTAATAGAGCGTTTGCCTGTTAATCGATAGGTACTCGATTCAAAACCTACGATCGAGCTATGTTTGGTCAGAGTCCGTCATTTATGCCTTGGGTCAGTGTCGGTACAATGCGACCAGCTGAGACAGGAGTCATGGTATCCCCACGACATTTCTCATTCCTTGAAAATCTTTTCTATATCCCTACATTTTCCCTATTTCTCTATCTTTCTGTCTCTCTCTCTCTCCTCTCTCTCTCTCTCTCTCTCTCTCTCTCTCTCTCTCTCTGTCTCTCTCTTTCTTTCTCACTCACCCCCCCGCACACACACACACACATGCCTCCATTATTTGCCAACCCTCCAATCCTGCAGTCCTATCACGGCAAAAACCTATAAACCTCCTTTCTATAGACCACAGCGTGGCGTTCATTAAAATGCAGCAACTTTTATTGCACCGAACCGCACCATGCACGACCCAACTCCGGGGAAACCCGATTCCAGAGCCGGCCGGAAGACCGGTGCGAAATGATGTGAATTCCCAACACGAACGCCCCATAGATCAACACCGAATAAATTAATGCTCGTTTGCACTGCTCGTCAAAAACTCCCCTACGATACAACCTACATTTCCCCTACAACCGAGCAAATTAATTTTTCCACCTACTTGGAAATAATCGTACTATTGGTTGGTGAAAATTCCCCTACAAATCAACATTATTAATATTTTTATCACCTTAGAAATCAGCCGTTCCTTCCATGTAGACAACCAATGTTTTTGACATAATTGAAAATACTAGCTCACCAAAACTCGCCCAGAATACACCGTAAATTTCCGTAAAACCATCACATTTTTTCTTCCTAAAAATCAAACTGTTTAGATTGATATTTCCTTATTTACATTTAGAGTTTAAAATAACATTCACAACCACTAACTCAGGCACAGATTAAAAGACTGATAAATCTTACTTTTTAAATACGTTCGCCCAGAATACACCGCAAATTTCGGTAAAAACCATCACATTATTTCTCCCAATAAATTAAACTGTTCAGATTTCTGTTTACTTATTTACCTTTAGGGGATACAAAGAGTTAAAGAACATTAAAAACCACTAACTCATTCGCAGATTAAATGACTGATAAATCCTTATTTTTTAAATAAGCCTAAAATGAAAAAAAAAAAAAAAAGAAAAAAAAAAAGTCAAGTCTTATTTCTAACACAAGTTATATCCCCTCACACACTAATAGTTACTACATCTTTCGACACGCTTTGTAGAACAGAGTCTAATCATATTTTGTGCATTCTTTGTTTGGACTTACGTAGAATTTTTAAACATGTTTTATATAGATATTTAAGATAGACGTAGAATAATGTATAGACAATTTGGACATGATGCTTTTGGCTAACTTTGGACGGATTTATAATGAAGCATAAAACATGGCCATTCTTGACAATCGATAAACACGTCGCATGGAAATCCAAGACGTGTTTAGTAATGGAAAATTTAACAGTGTTTATCATAGCAAGCTTAATCATGGATGTGATATTTGCCATGGAGTAGCGAAATTGTGAATGGGGCGCGATTTGAGTTGAGTTGACTTGGTTTGATGTCCAACATCAGCACTATATAAACTATATTAGGGACTGTCTCAGCCGTTCACATTAAACTGGCACCGACCCAACCAGTAGGGAGCGCAATCGCCAGTGCTCGAATCTGGATCTTTTGCGTCGGAAGACGATGTTTTACCCCAGGGCCATTGCGAACCGGCGCAGGGGTTAGAGAGATCGCCTCCCAAAAAAGAGGTCTCCGGTTCTAAACCCAGTCCAGGAAAGGGTATTTTTGATCTGTTTTTTCACCTACTTGTTTGCTCTGTGTCAGTATAACATGGGTGAATAGGCAGGAGTCCTGATGTTACTGTATGTAGGTAGATTGATACGATACGTAGGTAGGTATTGAAGTAGGTAGGAGGTACATGATATGGATACGATAAGTAGGCAGGTATTGAAGTAGGCAGTAGGTAACTAATAACCAAGGCGATGTGTAGTTTAATGGAAAGTGCTATTTACAAAAAAGCAAGAGCTTTTAGGTTCAAATCCCAGTTTAGCACCCGTTCAGGTATACGATTTTCTGCCAAACGTCGACGAATGGTACTTTTTCTTTAGAGCCGCGAAATAATTTAAGCAGACATTACATAATCTTTTTTCCCATCACGCCGCACAATTTTGTGCGCATTAATATGAACTTGTGCAAGCAAGTATTTTCATTGAGCTGCACATCGTTCATTATATTAAAAAAATGAAATAGTTTTCCGTTCTAAGATTATGTTTCACAGTTGGAGCTTCTTTGCCTCAAGGCAAAAGATTCAACACGACCGAAGCTTTCATGAGAACAGGCCAAGTCACCAAAATTATCGGAGTGAACACATTTTTGCGTGATAAGTGTATCAGAAGCAACACAAACAGCAAGAATAACTACGATGATATCCAAAGTATAGATGCTTAGAGTTAGTTAATGAATAAAAAAAAGGTCCCGTCTTATTGTTCTCCAGTGAAATGTAGCAGTGTAACAACAACAGTACCACAATCATCAACATCTACGAAAAATATATCAACGACTACAAAAATTCAGACCTCACTTTCTGAAGAATGTGCTGTGATGTAGAAAACTGCATAAACAATATTAAATTAAAAAAACAAGAAAAAGAAAAAAACAACTTCATGAACAATTTCAGCCACTCGTTATTTAATGACCCCAAAGTCTATCGTGGGGTAAATTCACCCCTGGAGTTTATGTTATGGAGACAATCCAAAAGAACAAGGGAAATCACTCACTCTTCTAAACAAAGGCAACAATATTATTGAACAAATCTTTGCATCAACTACACACAGTTCAAAATATAAAAACCGAAAGACCCAAGATCAAATTTTCTTTTAGAGCCTCTCTCATGTAATGGGTTGAATATTTTTGCAGCGATAATATAAATAACAACAACAACAACCCTACGTCATCATTTTAAAGAAACCCAAACTTTATCGAAAACCATTCAATCTTTTCCAATGACGCACTGAAGTCGTCTCTGTAACAAACATGGCAACATCAACAACGACAAAAAAACAACAACAAAAAACAACAAACAAATCTAACAATTCCTGCTATTGAAAATTCTGTCCCCATAAGAAGACAACATCCATAAATAACAAAAGTTCATCACCAACAACAACAACAGCAGCGCCACAGTGGAAACATGACACTAATGACTATTATCATCTGAACTGGTCTGGAACTGACACTATCTCTGTAACAACTAAAAAAGTCAAGAGGCCGCAAATCAAAATACGAAGTCTTAAACAACAAGACAACCCGCCCCAGATGTTTTGGCATATCCGTGTTTTGACGTGATGGCAACAACAACAACAACAACAACAACAACAACAACAACAACAACAACAACAACAACAGCAACAACAACAACAACAACAACAACAACAACAATAAATAACAAAAGTTCACCACCAACAACAACAGCAGAAGCGCCACAGTGGAAACATGAAACTAATGACTATTAACATCTGAACCGGTCTGGAACCGTCACCATCTCTGTAACAACTAAAAAAGTCAAGAGACCGCAAATCAAAATACGAAGTCTGAAAGAACACGACAACCCCCACATATGTTTTGGCATATCCATGTTTTGAAAAACTCAATAGTTTCCTAGCGATGGCAAACACAACAATAGCAACAGCAACAGCAACAACAACAACAACAACAACAATATCGAACGCCAATACTAAAACTACAGTACTGCCCAACGTCTTCCAGTCTGTAAGCTATATATGGTTCTAACAAGACAACCCGCCCCAGAGGTTTTGACATATCACTGTTTAGAAAAACTCCATAGTTTCCTAACGATGACAACAAAAACAGCAACAACAACAATATCGCTTCCTTACAGACCACAACAACGCAACATTTTAAATTTACTGACTTTACACAGCATATCCTGTAGCATCCCTGCAGCTGCAACAAACTTTCACTACAAACAGCAGCAGCAACAACAACAACAGCAACAACATCCACCAACACCGCCACCAGCACTAGCACCAACACCAGCACCACCACCACCACCAACAACACCAACAACAAAAAAACAGCAACAAAAAAAACCAACAACAACAACCTATCGTGGTTCAAATACTTTTTAAAGTCACGATTATTACACCACCACCACCATCAACAATAACAACAGCAACAACAATAATAAAAGAACGCCAATACTAAAACTACAGTACTGCCCAACGTCTACCAGTCTCTACGCTATATAACTTCAGATATTTTTTCAGGTCTTGGTTGTAGACTAAAACAACAACAGCAACAACAACAACAACAACAACAACAAACAACAGTAATACTCAAACTACAGCACTACCCAACCTATTCTAGTCTACAAAAGTTCAGATATCTTTTTAGATCCTGGTTCTAGACTAGAACGACAACATCAAAACCAACAAGAATCGAAACAACAACAATAATAACAAAAACATCAACAACAACAAACAACAGCAACAACAAAACACCAAAATTCAAATGACAACACTGGTTCCGACATTATACAATAGCAACCCGCAGAGACTTTGTCACACCACCAGACTACCAGACTTGCAGACTTGCAGACTGAGACCCGTCTCCAGATGCAGACACACCATTCACAGGACAAGAACTCCAGTCCAGGCATCTATATCTACATTACAGATGAGCAAGGCTGATCGTGGCGTCTGCTGTCCTTGTTGTGCAACAGACAGCCCGATTAGCTCCCCTTTGTAAGAGGCTCGGGTCAAGATCTCGACAACGTACTTGGGTTTCGGTTTCGGGTACATGATTTGAGTTGGTTTAGAGTCCAACCTCAGCACTATAATTATAGGCTTTATTGTGGTCGGGGTTCAAGATTGACCTCTGACAAGTTTATGTGCTGCCACACACGAGGCAGATTGATACCATGACTCCTGTCTCAGTCGGTAACATTAGACTGACACCGACCTAACTATTTACAGGGCACAAAATCGGACAAATAAAATATGCCGATTATTGGAATCAAACCGCGGGCTTCTCGAGTTGAAGACCAACGCTCTACCTCTTGAAGTTGAACCACTCGCCGTCCTATACGGGTACAGTGAGTCACGGGGGAACCGGTTAAATGTTTTCGATTACAACAAATTAATAATTATGTTGTCGAAAAATAGTATTATAAGTGATTGAATTCGACAATTTTAATTACAGATATGTGTCGCGACGTCACAAAATGAGACTATAGGGATATTGAGGAGAAATCAGTAAGAAGCGATTGATTTGATATTTCTCTTTGGTTAAAAGGAGTTGAATTAAGCCAATAAACCGACAAAAAGTTGTTTCGAAATTTGGAACTATTAGTCGGTTCGCTAAAACCATAATTATAACCTTTTGTAAAAATATTACTACTAGCAAGTCAATTACAAATTGCTTCGTTGTTACGAATTAGATAAATATCGACGCAAAAGGTAATTACAAAACATAACATTGTGTATAACATTAAGCAAAACAAATATACTTTATTCACTCGGTTACATTACTTTACCGAGTTGGTCTGACAGATTTGATTCTGCAAATCAGAATAAAACGAATCTGGCTTTGATAGTGAAAATAATGCCACCAACAACAGTGCATTGTTGTAGTTCAGCACTTTCTTTTTAGTCAGAGGTTTGTGCAAGCTGTGGTGTTTTGGGTCTGGGTGTCTTAGTTTTCCTCTACTTCCTTTTCCTCTGTCCTTCTGTGTCTCAACTTCTCTAAATTTTTCCGTTTCTGATTTTGCATCTTTATCTCTCGCTAAATGTTACTCCTATCTCTTTTCGCTTTCTGTGTCTTTGGCTTTTTCTCTCCGTCTAAATGTCTGTTTCTCTCTCTCTATCCCTGTCTGTCTCTTTCTCTTTCTCTCTCTTACTCTCTTTCTCTCTCTCTCTCTCTCTCTCTCTCTCTCTCTCTGAATCCATGTTTTTTCTTTTGGTTTGGTCAGGATTATAACAAACTGAAAGGTCACAGTAATTTTGCATCATATTTCTGTAAAAAAAATTATCTTTAGCTGATGAAAGTAGTTTCAGAACTGACTGTTTACCAAACCCACTTCCTCTGAAAAGCTATAAAACTTGGATGGGTTGAAAATGTGGATCTTTCTTTCCTATTTCATAGAGCCGCTTCCCCAGATGACAATACATAGAGCGGTTGTGAGCAGCCGAATGAATGCATTGAATTATAGTAGTATTTTAAAATAGGAATACCTCAAGAGGTCAAGATCGTCTAAATTATTTAACAAAGTATTAATGTGATTTATTTATCCAAAGATGTGTGATTATTGATGTCCAGCAATAATATGCAGTTTCAAAGTTTATTATTATTAGAAATTAGATGACATTCCATGAAATTTCATAAAACAACATGAGTTACATCAAGACTATTATTTAGTAGTGTTGAGTTTTTAAAACAATTATATGATAATTCATTAATTAATAGATGAATGCAGAAGGTGGTGTGAACTTTCATGAAATGAATCAAAATTTGTGATTTTGGTAATTTAAAGAAGCGGCACCCCTTGTAAACCCAGTGTGGCCAAAGCTCTTTTTAGATTTTAATTTTATCTAGATGGTTTACTCACTAAATTTGTGGGGATTGTGGATTGGAAAGCGCTGAAAGGATTACTGATTATTTCAGATATGTACACTGTTCTGAAAGGCAGATTCTGGTTTGTATTTTATGTGGGTGAGAAACAATCTGGCGTCATTTTCACAAAGAAAAGAAAACATGCTGAAAATCATCAATGTTACTCTTTTACTTCTCTCAAACCGATAAAATATCTCACCAAGTCACCAAGTGTTTTTTACTTCACCACTTCTTTGATGCATTTTGTAACCGTTTTTTTCGCGAATGATTGCTCTAGACAGAAGAGAGAGAGAGAGAGAGAGAGAGAGAGAGAGCAATAGAAAGAGAAACAGACATAGAAAGAGAGTAAGAGAAAGAGAGATGAATACAGACTCCATGAGAAGTAGGAATACATCATCCTCCAACTCGCGGATACTTTCTTGGTGCTTGTTTTTGCTTCTGATGTTGCTGTCAATGTCTAATCCATTTTAAGATGCACGAAATAAAAAATCAAAACTCTCTGAGAGTAATTCATAAACTTTCATTGCTGGTTTCTTAACTTCCAACATCAGTATCATTACTCATTTCTAAATCCTAACTTGGTCTACAGGTCCTGCTGCTTTAGATGTCCTCTATAGAGCGAGGGAGAGAATCATCTCCCTCTCTCCGGGTTTAACGTCTCCTAGGTTCCCCTGGGGGGTCCTATACGGCGACAGGCTATTTTAGATGTATATTGTAAATATATTTTTATATCATCGCTAGGTATTTGGGCTGACACACTACTGCTAATATAGACGTCTTTTGTAAAGATTCACAGGTATATAGACCTTAACAGCTAGGGCAAACAGTCTTGCTAATATATAGACGTCTACTCTTGAAGTGTTTCGGTTTTAATAACTGAGTTTGACAGCCATGTTGCTATATACGTATA
The DNA here is from genome assembly GCA_003991915.1 of Elysia chlorotica. Lineage (NCBI taxonomy): Eukaryota > Metazoa > Mollusca > Gastropoda > Plakobranchidae > Elysia > Elysia chlorotica. Next base: position 188,118 of record RQTK01000553.1, on the reverse strand, counting down.
TTTGAGGGAAGAAAAATGGGTGGGAAAGGGGGGGGGGGCTAATGAGCTGTATCGCCAGAACCGATGTTTTATTGTAAAAGTAAACAGACCCTTGCAATATAGGTTTACAGTTCCATTAGTATATACGTCTAGTGTTGAAATATATAGGCCCTAAGAACTTAAGGCAGTCCTGTGTCTGCATATATTATGTTTTTGGTATTGAAGAATATGGGTCCTAACAAGTTAGACTTCAATCCTATATCTGCATAACTTATGTTTCTAGTATTTAACTACATATTATATATCATAACAGTTTAGACCTGCAGTCCTGTGTGGGTACCGAGGGAAACTATCTTCAAGTTTTTAAAGGCCCTAACAATTTAAACTTCAGTCTTGTGTCTACAATTATGTCTTTAGTATTGAAGTATATAAGCCCTAACAACTTAAAGTTTAACCTTGTGTCTTGATAACTTATTTTTCTAGTATTAAAGTATACATGCCCTAACAACTCCAACCCCAGTCATTTATACTTATGTATAACTTATGTTTCTAGTATTGAAGTATATATGCTGAAACAGGAGTCATGGTATCCCCGCCCTGTCTCGTGTGTGGCAGCACATAAAAGTGTCACACGGCCGTCTTGGGGCCCGTCCACAATATAGCCTATATAGTGCTGCTGTTGGACGTTAAACCAACCCAACCCCAACCCCATTGAAGTATATATGCCCTAACACGTAGTCCGGAGTCTGCAATTATGTTTCTTGTATCGAAATATACAATAATCATGCAATACTAATTTGGGCCGACATCCATGCTAATATAGACGTCAAGTTGTCAGGTAATAACATAGACGATCAGACATTGTATTGTCGATGATTGTAATATAATGTGAGTAATATAACGCCCCCCCCCCCTTATCCCCTCTGAATCGACCACAGCTACATGACGAGATTGTTTTCAAATAAATCAGCGGTTACATGTTTTGCATGCATATTGGGAGACTGTTGTTTTCCAGGGTGGGAGATGGTGAGTGTGAAAGAGAAAGGTATAGAGAGAAGGGGCATAAAGGAGAGAGAGAGAGGGAGAGAGAGAGGGAGAGAGAGAGAGAATGAGAGAGAAAGAGAGAGAGAGAGAGAGAGAGAGAGAGAGAGAGAGCTAGAAGCTAGAAAGAAGGCTAGAAAGAAGGCTTTGTTGTTGTTTTTGATTGGGTTTAACGCCCAACGTCAGCAATATATAGACTATACTGTGGACGGACCCCAAGACAGATGTCTGATAATTTGTTGTGTTGCCACACACGTTGGTTGGTTGGTTGGTTGGGTTTTAACGTCCAACGTCAGGAATATATAGGCTTTACTGTGGACGGACCCCAAGACTGATGTCTGATAATTTGTTGTGCTGCCACACACGAGACAAGGCGGGGATACCATGACTCCCATCTCAACGGATCACATTATACTGACACCGACCCAACCACTGGCAACCAGTAGGGAGCAAAATCGCCAGGGCTCGAACCCGGACCTTTTGCGTTGGAAGCCGGTGTTCTACCCCAGGACCACCGCGCCCCAGCTAGAGAGAGTGAGAGAGAGAGATAGATGTATAATATATAGATAGAAAGAGAGAAAGTGAGAGAAAAAGTGGGAGACATGTTTTGTTGGTGATCGTCTGAAGAAAAAATTAATAAGACACACAGTTTGAAAGAACAAATCAGTAAGTATTAAAGTAATTAAATGCATCAATGGGTTTGCCAGAGTCGGGTGGACGGATCTATACATGGGAGGCAGGTGGGAGGGTGATGGGGACAACGAGTTATGAGAGGGGGGAGGAACGAGGTAGGTGGATACATGAGGAGGCAAGAGGTTGCATGAGAAAGGATAAGAGATAAAGGGTGGCATGAAGGAGGGAGGAAATAAGAGGCTGGTGGGTAGAGATAGTGAGAGAGAGTAAGTGTGAGTGTGATAGAGAGTGATAGGGAGAGTGATAGAGAGTAATAGAGAGAGAGTGAGAGACAGTGAGAGAGAGAGAGTGAGAAAAAAATCAGAGTGAGAGAGAGAGAGAGAGAGAGAGAGAGAGAGAGAAAGAGTAATGACGACAGAAACGAGGGAATAGAAAATATAATGGTGGGAGGAGATTGAAGAGTGGTGGATGGAGAAATAAAATTATATCAGGATAGAGAGATGAGAAAGAGGGAGGACATTTGCAGGAATGAACAGGAACGTGGTAGGTAAGAGAGGGGAGGGGAGAGCTCGGTCAAAAAAAGACCATAATTGATTGTTTCACTCAAGAACGTGTTAAGGGGTTGCTGCATTGTAAAATTGATGGTGCAAGACGAAAAACAAAATACTTGAGTGCGTGTAAACATATTAACTTTACAAGAAGACGTGCAATTTGAGTGAGTAAAACTCAATTGTCCTGTGGTGGAGTGTGTGCGTGTGTGTTAAAGAGAGAGAGAGAGAGAGAGAGAGAGAGAGAGAGAGAAAGAGTTAGGTAGAGAGAGATAGAGAGAGACAGGAAAAAAGAGAGACGCAGAGAAAAGAGAGACACAGAGAACAGAGAAAGAGAAAGAAAAACAGATAGAGAGAGAACACATTGATATTTTGAGAGAGAAAAAGGTTAAGGCACAGAATAAGAGAAAGAGTGAGATTAAAAGAGAGCACAAGAGAGAGAGGCAGAGAGACAGAAAAAATGGTGTGAGGAATGTGTTTATTAAAAGTACATCTCGGATAGATCACTCTCATTCTAATCGGGACGTTTTGGGTTTGAACTATGATCAGACAGCATTATTATTTTGTCCGACCTCAGCATAATATTGTGGACGGGCCCCAATACTGACGTCTGACATCGACAATTGTTGTGCTGTTTCAGCCGGTCACATTAAACTGACACCGACCCAACCAGTAGGGAGCGCAATCGCCGGGGCTCGAACCCAGACCTTTTGCGTCGGAAGCCGATGTTCTACCCCAGGACCACCACGCCCCCCTGCCGACGTTGAACGTTAAACCAACTCAAAAACATAGAAGTTCCACTGAAGTTCACTGTGGTGAGAAAAGGTTAATTGCTGGCGTTGGACTGCAAGAAACAAACCAGAAAATTTTTTGTTTGAGCAAAGCTTTCTCCAAGCTACATAATCATTTTCTACAGTCCTAATCAGAATCCCACACCGCGACGGGTCCTAAAACCAACATCTGGCAATGTATCTCCTGCACACACCTATAATAATTATGCGATGATAACATAACTAACTAACCAACCAAAAAACAAACCTGACCTTAAGTGAGACACATTTTGCCGCAAGGGAAACAACACACGGGCCTACACATGTCTTACGGGAAATCCCCAACCCAAAGACAGGTCCAGGTCTTAGGGGATGTCTTCTCCACCTCAACCAGCAAAGGTCAAGTCTCCGCGACCAGAGTGAAACACTGTTCTATCATTGTATGAGAGTCAAGGGACATAGAACCGTACTGTTTTGGGGCGGTGGTCTATGGGTAGGGCCGTACGCTATGAAATTAGAAGGTAGCGGTGGTTTTGACCCACGCACTTATTGCCGCTCATTTACTTCTGATTGGATGTTTATTAGTATAAGAATTATGACTGAAAAGACCCAGGTATCCTTCTCTCTCTCTCTCTCTCTCTCTCTCTCTCTCTCTCTCTACCTCTTTCTCTCTTTCTCTCTCTCTCTCTCTTTCTCTCTTTCTCTCTCTCTCTCTCTCTCTTTCTCTCTCTTTCTCTCTCTCTCTCTTTCTTTCTTTTCTTCTCTCCTCCTATTTTCTCTCCTTCTCTACTTCTCTCTCTCTCTCTCTCTCTCTCTCTCTCTCTCTCTAGGGTGCATTTGACGTATATATACTTTTTCTTAATATCTAGGAGACATTCAACTTGCAGAGAAAACCGCTTTCTTCAACAAAGAGTTGCACAGGTGACCTTATTGTTAAAACATCTCGACTTCTCATCAATAGGAGCGGCCGAGATACAGGTCAAAACAAAGGGCAGACCATCCCCACGTTTAACCTTTGGGGCCGGAAGTGACCCTTACGTCCCCGCCATGTTTTCTTTCGGTGGCATTATGAGTTTGTACCGACGCATGTATAAGGTGAGGGTTCGAATCTCTTCTTTCGGTGGTATTATGAGTTTGTACCGACGCATGTATAAGGTGAGGGTTCGAATCCCACAAAGCGGAGGAATCTTTCAATCAGATTCTATTTTTAACTTGTTTGGCCTGGCAATAATTATCTATACTTGCGTGTTGTCTACGTAATATATCGTGGAATGAAAGTACACAGATAAATAAATAGATATGTAGATAGGTAGACGAATAGAGAGATAGCTGAACAGGTGAATAGAAAGCTAGACAGGCGAATAGATGGATAGGTATTTAGATAGCTAGATAATGGATACAGAGATGGAGAGCTAGACAGGTAAATACAATTAATAGGTAGACATGTACAAAAATAGGTATATTGCTAAATGGATAAATAAAGATTAATAGATAGGTAGACAGGTAGATGGATAAAGAGATAGCTAGATCAATAACTATATAAATACATAAAAGGAGGTATATGTAAATCATTGATAGTTAATTAAAAAGATATAGAGAGAAGAGCGAGAGAGATATATAGGAAAAATAATTATAAAGACATACAGAGAAACGGGAATGCCAGAGATACAGAGAGCGAAGGCGAGATAGATAAAAATACGAATGTTTTCTGGAGTCTGATCTTATCTGACTTAAGCACTCATACAAATTTAACTGTACAAACTATGTTGTCTTGAAGTAGCCAGGCGGATTCGGTGACGAAGCATCTTTATGATGGGGGTTCCACCCCCTCAAAGCGCAATTATATGTTGCCATTTCCCATATAATTATCCTAGCTTTTTTCTTAACAAGGTTCAGAACCAAAGGTAAACTCTTAATAACAAATAATTTATCAAAAAATATGTCTATCAATGTTTTAAAATTAGAACACACTTTGCAAAGACCATACCTTATGTACAATCTTAGGTGGCGCATACATGTAGCAACAACAAGCCAAAAAAATTACCAACTATTAAATTTTATGTGGCCAGACGCCAAACTGACAGCCAGATAATGACTTAGCCAATCAGCCTGGTAACCTAGCAACCAATCACCCAACCAGACAGGTTAATCAATTTATAATTATCTAATTACTTTGACTTAACAAAAAAACGTCTAAACTGTTGTTTAAAACAAAACAAAAACAACCAATCACCTCACGACCTGTTAGTAAACGGGCATGTCATACAAGTCATCGACCTTAAATTATTGCAGCTAGCAAACTGGCGCAGGTTTTAGAGCGTTGGTCTCCCTATTGGTAGGTTCCTGGTTTAAACCCCACAATTGGGTACATTTTATGTGTCCAATGTCATCCCTTACTGGCTGGGTTGGTGTTAATATAATGTGACCGGCCGAAACGGAAGTCATGGTATCCGCGCACTACCCTTGTTTGGAAGTTGCGCGTAAACTTGTCAGACGTTAGTTTTGGGACCCGACAATAATATATCCTATTGTAGTGCTGACGTTGGACGCTAAGAAAAAAAAACAAAACAGAAACACTTCAACTACCTCAAGGCATACATATCTATGTTCTTTTCATTATTTTTTTAAGGGGATTAAATTACTACTATACTAAAAACACACTTGGTACTATCACTTCTTTCACGCTAGACACAAGGTGGTCCTTGTGCAGACCCCATGATTTCTAGTATCGAGCCCCCCGGTTCGAGCGTCGACTTGATTAGCTCGCACTGGTTTGGTCGACCTGAGTTTATGTGATTATTCATTATTGCTTATCTGTCAAACGTTAAATATGAAGCAAGTGAGCGAGCAAGTTGTGAATGGTTGTATGTTTTCTTATGTGTTGCATGTTTGCTTCTTTGTTATGCATTGTAAAGCGCTTCGAGCCATGTTCTTGGAAGAAGCGCTATATAAATGATCTTCATTATTATTATGTCATCTGCAGAGATTAAAGTTTTTGTATACTGTTCGGTCTGCGTGTGGGAGCGCCCTTCATTTTCAGACGTCATCTTTGGGACCCATTCGCTATACACTGTTTTGTTAAGCTTCTTGCCTATATCGTTAAGTCTATGTGTGAGAGCACCTTTTTTAGACGTCAGCCTTGGGACCCATTCGCGATACACTGTATTGTTCAGCTGCTGGGCTTAGACTTAAAAAATCGAAAAAAAACAACAACACACCAGTTTATGCGGCTCCTACCCATACACATTACCACACACACACACTCACACACTCACACACACAGACACACACACAGACACACAGACGGACACACACATAACATACTGTTGAAGTGAGCGGGGGTATCGGGTGTAACTCTCTGTCTCTCTCCATCTCTTTCACTTTTATTCCCCCTGTATCTTTCTCTCTCTTTTGCTCTCCCTCTCTCTCCCTCTTTCGCTATCTCTTTGACTCTCTACAATCCTTTCTCTGTCTATCTCTTTCTATCTCTTTTACTCTCCCCCCTCTCCCTCTCCCCCTCTCTGTGTCAGCAGACTGAGTCCATATTTGAGAACAACACCATCAAGCAGATAATTCAATCATAAATTACAAGTGATTGGACAGGATAGCTCTCCCTCTATCTCTCTCTCTCTCTCCCTCTCTGCGTCAACAGACTGAGTCCATATCGAGAACAACACCATCAAGGCGATAGTTCGATCATAAATTACAAGTAATTGGACAGGATAACTTTGGATCACCCAGCCAGCTAGGGTTACCTCGCGTTGTCGGCTCTCTCTCTCTCTCTCCCCATCACTTTTTCTCTCTCTCTCTCTCTCTCTCTCTTTCTCTATCTCTCTCTCTCTTCCTCTCATTCTCTCATACTCTATATGTCACTCTCTCTCTTTCTTTGTCACTCTCCTTCTCTGTTCCAATATCTATTTGTCTCTTGCTCTGCCTCTGTCTCTGTCACTTTCTCTCTGGCTCTATCTTCCTCTGTCTCATTTTCTCTCTGTCTGTCCTTTTGTCTGTCTGTCTGTCTATCTGTTTATCTGTCTGTCTGTCTGTCTTTCTCTCTCTCTCTCTCTCTCTCTCTCTCTCTCTCTCTCTCTCTTTCTCTCTCACTGCCTTTCTTTTCTAATTTATCTTTCTCCGTATCTTTTTTGGTTTGTGACTCGCCTTGTATCCCCGGCTCCTACTAAAAACATTCTGATGAAAACAGAAAACGTCCGTCAGCTTAGTTCCTTATTCTTGTGGGGTTTTTTTTCTCTTTCAATCGTCAAATCAACATTTTCTTCTGTCCTACTCCTAAATGCATTACAGCCGTCAATCTTAATGTAAAAGACAAAAAAATAAACGTTTAAACTCAAATACTTTAAAATCTCTAACATGGTATTTTTTTTAAAGTTTTCTTTCGATCCATCTGCAACTTTTCATTTGTCCTTCCCCCACTTAATTGGAACCCTCAATCACAATACATAAACAATAATGTATAAAAACTAAATGCGCATATTGTGGAGGTTTTTGTAGTTGTTGTTGTTGTTGTTGTTTTTGTTGTTGTTGTTGTTGTTTTAATATCTTACAAAAAGCGTTTCGTGTTTCGTTCTGTCTGTATGTACATCCTTAAATGGACATTTTCTTCCGTCCCCCGTAATGATAATATATAACAAAGTACTACACTCATTTTTCTTATCGAAAGCGTTCTTTGTTTTTGTTCTCCAATTACCATTTTAATCTTCCATCCAATAAAACATTTTTTCTCCTCCCCCCACTACAATAGAGACCACAATCTCTCTGCATCAAAAAATCCTCCCAAAAAAAAAAAACGAAACAAACAAAACAAAAACCATTCAGGTCCAAATTCTTGATTTTGTCTTCATTTCCTCAAATCAAATCTTTTTTTTTTCTTTTAACTCTTTTCTTCGCCACAGAAACTTGTCTTTCCTCTTTCATCCCCTTAAATCAAACCCCTCAATCATAAGACATAAAAGGATAAACATTTTAAGTTTTTACGCTCAAAAATTTGTTTTTTTCCTCTATGTCTAACCAAAAGTACTCCTATTAAATTTAGTTGTTTTTTTTTTACTTTTTCTTTCTATCCCATTCCAACCTTCCCTCCCTCTTCCACTAGATTAGACCTCTCAATCTTTCGGCACAAAAAACGAAGCGTTTAAAGTCAAGAGGATCAGGGTTGGGTTTTTTTTTTCTTGTTTTTATTTTTTTTTCTATCCCCATTGAACCGTTTTTATCCCCTTACTACATTAAAGCACTCAATTTAAATTGCACAAAAAACACACAAAAAAAAGAACAAATCACGATGCTGTTTGGCGCTTTATTATCAGACATTATCCTTCGGACCAGTTCGCAATATATTGTAATATTAATAATGACTTATACCCAACGGCTCCTAACCATACACATTAACAAACATACACACGGACACACACTTAACGCGCTGTTGCAATAAGCGGTTGTATCAGTATATATCTCTCTAGCTCTTTTACTTTCTCCCTCTTTCTATCTCTTTCTTTCTCCCCCCCTTCTCTCACTCTCTGTATATCTCTTTCATCCTCTAGCATCTACTACAGCCGTCTCTAGCTCTTTATCTCTATTTACCCCGTCTCTCTCTCCCTCGCTTTCTATCTCTCCCTCTCTCTCTCTCTCTCCCTCTCTCTCTCTCCCTGTATATTTAGTTCTTTTTCTATATCTACACCATCAAGCCGATAGTTCGATCATAAATTACAAGTGATTGGACAGGATAACTCAGCTCAAACAGCCAGCTAGAGTTACCTCGCTATGTCCCCACAGACAGATTGACGGCTGTGGAACTCACTCTCTCTCTCTCTCTCTCTCTCTCTCTCTCTCTCTCTCTCTCTCTCTCTCTCTCTTTCTCTCTCACTGCCTTTCTTTTCTTTTTCATCTTTCTCCGTATCTTTTTTGGTTTGTGACTCGCCTTGTATCCCGTACTAAAAACATTTTGATGAAAACAGAAAACGTCCATCAGCTTAGTTCCTTATTCTTGTGGGAGTTTTTTTTTCTCTTTTAATCGCCACATCAAAATTTTCTTCTGTCCTACTCCAAAATACATTACAGCCGTCAATCTTAATGTAAAATAAAAAAAAAAATCAACGTTTAAACTCAAGAACTTTAAAATCTCTAACATGGTATTTTTTTAAAGTCCTCTTTCGATCCATCTGCAACCTTTCATTTGTCCTCCCCCCACTTAAATGGAACCCTCAATCACAATACATAAACAGTTATGTATATAAACTAAATTCGCATATTGTGGGGGTTTCTGTAGTTGTTGTTGTTGTTGTTTTAATATCTATTAAAAAGCGTTTCGTATTTCTTTCTTTTTGTATGTCCATCCTCCAATGGTAAAATTCTTCTGTCCTTCCTTAATGATAATATATCAGAAAGTACTACACTCATTTTTCTTATCGAAAGTTTTTCTTTTTTTTTGTGTTCTCCTATTATCATTTCATTCTTCCATCCAATAAAATCCAAAAACATTTTTTCTCCTTCCCCCACTACGACAGAGATCACAATCTCTTTGCAGCCAAAAAAAAAAACACACACAAAAAAGCAACAACAAACTAGACAAAAACCGTTCTGGTGAAAATGTTTGAATTGTGTCTTTATTTCCTCAAATCAAATCTTTTTTTTTCTCTTTACTCTTTTCTCCAGCACAAAAGCCTGTCTTTCCTTCCCCATCCCCTTATATTAAAACCCTCAGCCATAAGACACAAAAAAAAAACATTTTAAATTTTTACCTTCAAAATTTTGTTTTCCTCTATGTTTAACCCAAAGTACTCCTATTAAATATGTTTTTTTCTTTTCCTTTCCATCCCACTTCAACCTTCCTTCCCTCCCTCCTCTGTTAGATTAGACCTCTCAATCTTCGGGCGCAAAAACCAAAGTGTTTAAAGTCAAGAGGATCAGGGTTGGAGTTTGTTTTTTTTTTTGTTTTTTTTTCTTTCTATCCCCATTGAACCGTTTTTATCCCCTCTTCTCACTACATTAAAGCACTCAATTTAAATTGAAAAAAAAACAACACACACACACACACAAAAACGACCAAAAAAAAAACAACCCACCTTTTAAAATGAAAACGCTCAAATTTCTGCCCTCCACGTCAAATTTCACAAATTCCTTTTTTTTTTTTCCTTCACCTTCCTTTCGATCCCTTCCAACCAAAGATCCCTCCTTCCCCCACTACAATAGAACCCTCAGTTTTAATGCAGTAAAACCTCAAAAGTGGCGCCTCATAACCTTACGAGCCGTCCAATTGCTTTACCTTCCTCACACTCACATTTTGTAACCTTTCCATGTCTGAACCAGCCGCCATTTTGAGCTATTCTTAGCCCACCCGTGACGTTTTCATCAATGGCCACTGTTGAATGCAAAATGTCAGCAATTTTAAAAGGGCGCTTTTATCTATGTATCTTCCCTCCTCCCCCCACTACAATAGAACCCTCAGTTTTACTGCAGTAAAAACCTCAAAGGTGACACCTCATAACCTTACGAGCTGTCTCGGGTGAAAAGACCCTGATTGGGGAAAGATGGTGGCATGTGGGTGGTGGCGCTTAAATCGCTTGTCGTCTGCCTCACGCCTTCCTTCCGGTCACACAGGGCATGCCGGGAGATTTTTGTAGCCGGGTGAATTTTTATTATGCTCGGCGACTGGTTGGCTGGTTCGGAACACAATACGAGGGGGGTTCGGGTGGCACACGCGATAGAGCACATGCCTTCTCACGTCTTATGCTCTGCGTCTGGTTGGCTGGTTCGGAACTCAATACGAGGGGGGTTCGGGTGGCACACGCGATAGAGCACATGCCTTCTTTCGTCAACCAAGGTTTAGGTTTATCGAATTATGTGTATGTAGGTTCAAATCTTCCGAAAGACTTCCTCAGTTGTTTTCACGATCTCTCTTATTCTCTCCCTCCCTCTTTCTGTCTCTCCTTCTTTTTGTCTTTTTATCTTTGTTTCCCTCCTATCTATCCATCTACCTTTCTATCTATCCATCCATCTATCTTCCATTACATTTTTCTACCTTCAATTCTTTATCTCCGTTTGTTTTAGTCACCTCTTTTCTAATCTTTCTCTCTATACCTCTTCCTCATCGTTCCACCCCTTAGTTCAACTGGCGCTCACACTCTTTAACCTTTCCATGTCTGAACCAGCCGCCATTTTGGGCTATATTTAGCCCACCCGTGACGTTGTCATCAATGGCCCCAGTTGAATGTAAAAGGTCAGCGGTTTTAAAAGGGCGCCTCTATCTCTGTGTCTCTGAAGTCGGTCAATGAGCGGTAGATCACCCGTGTCAACACGTCAGGAATTTATGTCCACTCTTACAAGTTGAATTTTGTACTCTTCTTCAGTCTTTAACCGCCTCTCTGTGTGTCTCTCTCTCTCTCTCTCTCTCTCTCTCTCTTTATCTCTCTCTCTCTCCCTCTTTCTCTCTTTCTCTCGTTCACTATCGATCTCTGTGTCTCTTTCTTTTTATGTGTGTCTTTCTGTCTCTCTCTTTCTTTTTATCTCTCTTTTTCTTCTCTCTCTCTCTCTCTCCCTCTCTTTTTCTCTTTCTTTATTGTTTTCTCTCTCACTTTCTCCCTTTTTCAGTTCTCTTTCTCTCTGTCTCTGCCTATCCCTCTTTCTTGCTCTGTCTCTTACTGTCTCTCTATATCTCTGTCACTCTTATACTACCTCTCTCTCCCATTCTCTAACTTACTCTCTCTTTTTCCCTCTCAAACATTACCTTGGGCCCTGACCACAAGTTTAACTTAATTTATGATATTATAAAACCAAGAGTTAAACAAAAGACAATGACAAAAACAGAGAAAGAGATAAGATAATAATTATTATGAAAAACGTGAATTCAAAATTAATTTCAAGATTTTAATACATGCTGTCTATCCCATAACCATAGTCTTGGTTCGTTCCACTTTTTCTTCATATATATATTTAGTTACATAAGCAAAGAAAAAAAAGAGCAAATTCAAAATGATTTTGAAAGAAACTAAACAGGAAAATATTAAATTATTACTTCAGTTTGTTCCATATTTTCCATATATTTATTTACAGCAGTAAAAAAAGCTAAATCAAAACGATTTTCAGAGGAGCACAGAAAAAATCATTAAATTAATACATTAGTTTGTTCCATTTTTCATATATTTATTTACAGCAGAAAAAAAGAGCAAAATCAAAACGATTTTAAGAGAAGCAAAATACAAGAAGACATTAAATTAATATGTAGTTTGTTCCAACTTTCTCCCATTAATTATATGTAGGAACAGCAACAAACAGAAAAAAAAGGTAAAACAAAATCAAAAAGATATAAATGGAAGCAACAACAAAAAAAATATAATAATTTAATCGAAAAAAAAAAAAATGCGCAAAACAAAAAAATTCGCGAACCATGTACGCGATAATTATCTCTGGCTTTCATAACGCGCGGATTTTTATATCAGATTTTCCAGTTCACTAGCCTGAGGGCATTCAACAACGTTTTTTTTTTGTCTTTTTTTTCTTTGTTTGTCTATATGTCAGTATCTCTCTCTCTCTCTCTCTCTCTCTCTCTCTCTCTCTCTCTCTCTCTCTCTCTCTTTTTTTTTTCTCTCTTTCTCTCTTTCTCTCTCTCTCTCTCTCTCTCTCTCTCTCTCTCTCTCTCTCTCTCTCTCTCTCTCTCTCTCTCTTTCTCAGTCTCTCTCTTCTGTAATTCATGTCTGCCTTTTCTTTACTTATATCTCTCTTTTCCTCAATCGGTCTTTTTTATCACCTTTATTCTTTACTTCACTCTCTCTCTCACTTTCTCATTCACTCTCCGTTATTTTATATCTCCACATTTCTTTTCCACTCTGGATTTTCATCTGTTTTCATTCTTCATTTTCTCTCACTTCCTCCTCTACCCCCTTACATATTTACCTCTCCCCCTTTTCCATGTTCTCAATTGGTCTTTCTTTCACGTTTTTAAACATGTTTTTTAATTCCCTATAATTATTCACCGAAGCCAACTCCAACCCCCAGCAATTTCTCAGTGAGTCTAAATAATTATGCGGTGATTTTGTCAAAGAACAATTGTTCAGATTTTCCCCCACCAGGGCGAGGGGCGCGGTGGTCCTGGGGTAGAACATCGGCTTCCGACGCAAAAGGTCCGAGTTCGAGCCCTGGCGATTTCGCTCCCTACTGGTTGGATCGGTGTCAGTTTAATGTGATCGGCTGAGACAGGAGTCATGGTATTCCCGCCCTGTCTCGTGTGTGGCAGCACATAAAATTGTCAGACGTCAGTCTTGGGGCCCGTCCACAATTAGACACGAGACAGCTCGAGACACAATGAACAGCGGACCACAAAGACACGAGACAGTTTGAGACACAATGAACAGCGGACCACATAGACACGAGACAGTTTGAGACACAATGAACAGCGGACCACATAGACACGAGACAGCTCGAGACACAATGAACAGCGGACCACAAAGACACGAGACAGTTTGAGACACAATGAACAGCGGACCTCATAGACACGAGACAGCTCGAGACACAATGAACAGCGGACCACAAAGACACGAGACATTTCGAGACACAATGAAGAGCGGACCTCATAGACACGAGACAGTTCGAGACACAATGAACAGCGGACCACAAAGACACGAGACAGCTCGAGACACAATGAACAGCGGACCACATAGACACGAGACATTTCGAGACACAATGAAGAGCGGACCTCATAGACACGAGACAGTTCGAGACACAATGAAGAGCGGACCACATAGACACGAGACAGTTCGAGACACGAGACAGTTCGAGATACAATGAACAGCGGACCTCATAGACACGAGACAGTTGGAGACGAGACAGTTCGAAACACAATGAACAGCGGACCACATAGACACGAGACAGTTTGAGACACGAGACAGCTCGAGACACAATGCACAGCGGACCTCATAGACACGAGACAGTTGGAGACACGAGACAGTTTGAGACACGAGACAGCTCGAGACACAATGAACAGCGGACCACATAGACACGAGACAGTTCGAGACACAATGAACAGCGGATTATTTAGACACGAGACAGTTTGAGACACAATGAACAGCGACCATATGGACACGAGACAGTTTGAAGACGCGAGACAGTATGAGACACGAGACAGCTCGAGACACAATGAACAGCGGACCACATAGACACGAGACAGTTCGAGACACGAGACAGTTTGAGACACAATGCACAGCGGACCACATAGACACGCGACAGTTTGAGACATTTTTAGACACAATGAACAGTGGACCACATAGACACGAGACAGTTTGAGACACAATGAACAGCGACCACATAGACACGAGACAGTTTGAAGACGCGAGACAGTTTGAGACACGAGACAGCTCGAGACACAATGAACAGCGGACCACATAGACACCAGACAGTTCAAGACACGAGACAGTTCGAGACACAAGACAGTTGGAGACACGAGACAGTTCGAGACACGAGACAGTTCGAGACACAATGCACAGAGGACCTTAAAGTGTCCACGGGTCTAATCGCAAATCAATGTTCAGCCGCGAAACTTTTCGATAATTAAGTCGTTAAAGTTTTTGTTTAATGTTTTTTAATTACACAAATTATGGTCGTGAGAGATTTTATAGCTGTAGCTCTTGTGTGTGCGTGTGTGTGTACAAGTTTGTGTGCGTGTGTGTGTGTGTGTAAAAGTGTGTGTGAAATTTTTCAACAACTTACCACCTGTTACAAGGCAAAGTTTTTTTTTAGGATT
>RQTK01000553.1:132311-146046 GCA_003991915.1 Elysia chlorotica | reverse complement strand
CCCCCCGCCCGACACACCCACAGACACACCCCCAATACGTCCACTAACTGTTAACTTATGCGTGAGTCCCCTCCACCCCCCCCTTTCCAACCTTTCCACCCTATGTTTACTGGTCGTGAGTTGTCCCCCCTAGTCCACACGTAAGCGTGAAGATGAGGCACCGGTCAGTTTATCCAGCTCTCTAAATCTCTCCGGCCGCCTGGCTTGACCAATGTCCAGTCTCCAGTGCCCGTTAATTACTCTCGCTGACCCTGGAGTAGTCCCCTCATCTCTTTTTCTTTCTCTATGTCGCTCTCTTTCTCTCTCTCTACCTCTCTATGTCGCTTTCTCTCTCTTTTTCGCTCTCTTTTTCTCTCCGTCTCTCTCAAGCCCCCTCCCATGTATCTATGTGTATTTCTGTCTCTCTCTTTCCTTTTACCCCTGTCTTTCTCTCCATCTCCCTCTCCTCTTTCTCTTTCTCCATCTCCTTCCCTCTCTCTCTCTCTCTCTCTCTCTCTCATTCTTCCCACTACTGAATGGGTCAGTGTGAGTATTATGCGACCGACTGTGACAGGAGTTCTACTATGCCCTGACTGTCTTTGGCGTGAAAGTGACAGCATGCCTGCCACTAAAAACAAAGCGTCTTGCTATACACGCACTTAAAAATACTTGAGTGTATACTAAATAGTATTGTGTTTTGCATTATGTATAATGTCCAATAACTTTCGCTGTCTGGTCTGTCTGTTTGTCTGTATTTTACTTTTTCAAATAATAATCCCTTCCCTTTTTATATAAATTTGTATTATATAGTTCGATAATAGAACCCATTAACGATGAGACCCTCCTCCCCCCTCACACACACACACACAAACCTTACACTGTGTACGTGCACCTTGCACTGGTCATGGTATACCCCCTCTAACACTCAATGGGTCCACCTATAGTACATGTACCAGTTACATAGTTCCCTGGGTGATCACAGTTTAGGACTAGATCAGTTCTGGTTGGAGCAGTATCGGTAGAGGAGATTACATTAATGAGATCGGTCACACTCAGAGGCCATAATATGGACACACCCAAAGCGTACAAATCTGGGTCAGTGTAGGTTGGGGGAGGACTCTTGTATTGGTAGAGGAGATTACTTTAAAGAGATCGGTCACACTACGACCAGGCAAATAGTGTTGACTCGTCCTCAAACCCATGTCATTTCTATTTACATCCGTTAACCTTTCTTCCTTTACTGTGCCTCTATCTCTGTCTCTGTATCTCTGTTTGTTTTAAAGTCTCAATATAATACTCTATTTTTTTTTATATCTTTCTGTCTCTGCCTCTTTCTCTCTGTATCTATCTATACCTCTCTTCGCTTGCTCTATCAGTCTATCTATATATCTTTCGATAAGCTTCTCCCCCTTTTACTTTTGTGTGCAATATTTCTTGTAAATTACAACTCATGATAGTTAGGGGATGAATAAATTATTAAAAGATAAAAAATCCCAACCATCTTTCTAGACCTTAATCACACAAGCTTTTAAAAAAAAACTTATTTCAACGAAACATACAAGATATAAAAAATTAAGTATATAAAAAGGTGTATCATGTTGGATTCTAGGTACGAAAAATTATATATCAATAAGCTCATAAGGTTGTTTGTTATATATCTAAAAAAATATCAACATTTACAAAACTGTATTTAAGAAAGTGAAAACTTTCGTTTTTCTATTAAATGGATCTGAGATACTCTAAAAAAATTTAAGTAGGTTTTACGCTCGTACTTCGTGAAAATGTTTTTTGTCCTCAGATAGACAGAACAGAGAAAACAAAATTTCGGGTTCATCTTTTAAGTTCAGTTTTTAATCCTGCCATTACCTTGAGACTGTCTGATTTGACGTGCAAAAAAAAAAAGAAAAAAAATCACCTACGTGACTATAAATAGATCTACTTATTGATTGAATACCTCAAGCAATCAAAGAGTATAGTCCCCATTGTTTTGATCTCTGCCCATATATTGGTGACATTCTATCTAGGTCACACACTAACATGACGTCCATGGGGAATTCCCTGTCCATGAAAAACATCAGTCTCGTTTCCCCCATTGTGTGTCACGAGAACTCAAGGCTTGGGCACAAGTGGCGCGAAGTCTCTCAACTTTGACGTAATCAATAGTGTGGAACTCTCGAACCCAAAGTGAAGCAGACATTAAAAAGGTTGCATTCTGGAGAAATTGAATCGAATTTTTGCCCTTTGATGTCCGAAAGAGGTTTTCAAGAGGTCGATATTTTAATGGCCTGATAGAGTTTTCTTGTCGAATTTCGTAAAAGCTCTCGTAAAGGTTTATTGGCCATTGACATATTTGCAAACACATTTAAAAGTTAGAAAATTACATTAGGGCTATTAGAAAAAAGTATTGCATCTATGATCAATGAAAATGAAATATTACAAGTAGCTGTTTCATTTTCTAAATGGGAATTTTATTATAATTCAATGTACAAAAAAATTTGGATGTTAGCTATAGTTTTCTCAAAGAGGACCAGACTCGGTAATTTTAAAATGGAACATTTTACAGAATTAATACTATTTACTCCATATATATCGACTTTTCTACAATATGGGACAATAAAAAACTAAACATTGCATACACTAAATAAGTTGTTTTTATTTAACGTTTTTTTCTATAGTTTTCTGTAAATACATCCCTAGTGGAGACAAATTGAAAATATAAAGCGCGTAAAATTATGTCAAAATACTAAATGTTTTAGTCATTGAGTCGCCAAACAAAAGGACAATACAAGTTTAAATTATGACATTCTGTTTGGAAAAAGAAAATTAAATATAAAAAGTGAAATTATTACTGCAGGGATTCACGTCTAACAATTTTATTTTAACATGAATTCCATTTCATGAAAATATTTAAATAACCAACAACTTAGTCATAAAATCATTTATGAATACTGTAATAAACTATTGGATAGAAATTGTCCAATTTTCAAGTTTAAAAAACATGGTATTAACGGCATTGTCATACCCGTCATAATTGAAAACAAGAAAACGCAACTTATAATATATTTATGATTTAAATATTTGGTTTACAAATTAAAAAGAAGGGTGGTGACGACAAAAAACGAAATACAGAAAAATGTTCAATTGGATAAAAATTTTCCTTTAGGTACAAGCTCGTCAAATCTTCCATTTTTATTGTGTTTTTCATAATTATTTAACATTTATTTACCTTTATGGTACATGTTAAGGGTGTGTTCCGTTATAAATAATTAACAAAATCAATGAGTGAATGCTGCATTATTGAACTATCTATTGCACCTGAAATATAGTACGTTCACTTAAATATTGATCTCCGAAAAAGCGATATATGTTGCATGCTTTGTCACATATATATATAAAAAAGAAAATTGAAAATGATCTCCACAACGTAGACCCAGCTTCAGATCTGCTACACCACCAAAACAGGAGATAGACCCACATGGGTAAGATCTGGATCTACATCACCACTAACGCCTCCACCTGACATCAGTCAGGCAGCTTATACTGTTAACTGTCCCAAACAATAACATTACTGATACTAATCGAAATGTAGATCGAGATCCACTGCAAAGTGAAAACAGGCATAGATCTAGATCTCCATAACGTAGACCTTATCTTTATATCTGCTACACCACAAATCTTAATCTCGGGCTTTCAAATAGTTATGTTAAACAGAATGATGTTATCATAAAAATCTTTTTAAACGTCATATAACTGCAGAAGATCTATGTCTGTAAACAATAATGAGCAAAACATTATTTTAAACAAATTCTCGACATTAAGTGATCAGATTTTGTTTTAATTTGTATTTAATATTGTTTATAACAAAATTATTGTTTAATATATTAATTAATATTTAATATTGTTTATAACAAAATTATTGAGCCCCAATAACATCATAAAACACGTTGTTTTTATCACCACAATAGCAACAACATTAACAAAAACAACAACAACAAAAGCAGCATCAACAACAAACCACTACTACTACTACTACTACTACTACTACTACTACTACTACTACTACTACTACTACTACTACTACTACTACTACTACTACTACTACTTCTACCACCTCTCTCTCTTTGTCTGTCTCTCTCTCTTTTCTTTTATCTGTCTCTCTCTGTCTCTATCTGTGTCGGTGTGTCCGTCTGTCTGCCTGTGCACGATTTGTTTTCACCAATACCGAGGTCAAGACCCTTTGGTGCACCTGGATTGGGTGGGGTGGGTGGGTAACCCGTTTGTTTGTGTTTCTGGGCATATGGCGCACGTTTGGGTTCGGTTCAGACTCTTCAGCGCACGAATATTTATGTGCACAATTCGTATGCTTTAACAATTCATGCTGATAAAGGAACAACCGTTGTTACAAATAAAATGTAGTATCTGTCTTAAGAAATCATGGGCACATGCCGTGAAAACAAACTCAACCCATGAGGGCATTTGTCTCTAGGTGATTTCAGTGGATAGGGCGCACTCATTACTTGACAAATAGCAATGACGCAGCCCTTCGAAACACTAAATAGGTTACCTGGTTATTAGTGCATTTAGAGATAGGGCACACGCTGTGCTTGTTAAAACACAAGGTCCACGCTCTATATGTGTCCAAATAACATCCTTTCCTTGGTTTTTCCCCCAGTCTCGCGTGTTCTCCTATGATGGTCTCTAGCTAGATTTGTGTTTGAGACGGTTTCTTCTGGTACCCTGACTGATTCCTTCACCTACAGACTGTTTGTATAATCGGATCCCCAGTTCTGGACGGTAGGCCAAAGCCTCTGACCACACCCAGTACTAGCGCCTATCTCCACGCTCCTTCTATTGCCCAGTCTTTGTTTGTTTTATGGCTGGTCCACTTTGAAATCAACTCCAAGAAAAGGAAAGACAAAATGAAAGAAAATGCGCAAAAGAAAAAACAACAACTCATAACAATCATCTCGTACACCCCCCTCCCCCTACCACACACATACACATAAACTGTTTTCTAGACGTGTCCCTGCTTCTCCCCCCTCCTTCTTTTCCACCTGTGTTTTTTTTTTTGTGAAATTCTTTCTTTGTCCAGAATTATGATATCCGCTAAAATCCCTCTACTCAGCCACCAACATTTTCAAAATTTTTCTTTTCTTATTCTACCTGGATGTTTGCACACGAACCCTAAATACTTTCCGATTCATTTTACCCCCCGCTCACCTTTATAAAACCGCCCGCTTTATTTATACTGGACACGACCCCCCCCCCCTTTCCAAATAAACAACTTTAAATTATTCCAAAGCTTGAGTATCTGGTAACACCAATATCCCCCTTATCCCGCACCAACAGCCCTACAATTCAGGGACCCAGCTACATGTGAACCACACACTGTCATATCTTTTTTATGGCATGGAGACATATGTCACGCCAACGCAGATTCAGGAGACATAATGACAACAATTTTTGAGTCACCCTATCCCACCTTTACTGCGTTACTCCATCTCCAACCCTGCGTTTTCAAAGAGTCATTTGTGATATTTTCTTTATTCCCTCCCCCAAAAACTCTTACGCCACCCCAACACTTGTCTATTACAATAAAGGCCATACCTTCTTCCATCAAGCTACTTCACCCTCACCGAACCAAACGTCCCCACACACTAATTACTGTACGCGAGATCCTCCCAAATCTAGCCCTTGTTTTTTCAAAGATTGACCACTTGGTTTCTTGTGAGATTTATACCCACCTCCCACAATCTCAACATCTTCTACTCCCACCTTAATAGAGCCGCGGTGGCCCTGGGGTAGGACATCGTCTTCCAACGTAAAAGGTCCGGATTTGAGTCCTGACCTACTGGTTGGGTCGATGTCGGTTTAATGTGACCGTACGAAACAGGAGTCACGGCATCCCCGATCTGTCTCGACGTGTGTGGCAGCACATAAAATTGCCAAACGTCAGTGTTGGGGCCTGCCTAAAATATAGCCTACATAGTGCTGATGTTGGACGTCACACCAACTTAAATCAACTCTTTTTTTCTCCCACCTTATCCCAAACTCTACGACTTTAGACATCAGTTACATGGCATATATCAATGACCCCACCACACCTTCACCGCACTAAGTTTTCTCTCCTCCACTCCGTTATGTTCATGGTTTGATCACGTATGTAGCCTTTGACACTCACCTCATGTCCTCGTGTCACGCCCCTCGTCACCGACCGCCGTAAAGTCTTTTTTTTCCTGCTCCATACCCCAGGTCTATTACACTAAAGTCCAGACTTCTCTCTGGATCCTACTTTACCCTCACGCCCTTATTCTGCCCATCCACTCTTGACTAAAATACCGTTTTGATTTTCCTTTCTTTTTCCGTCTTTCATATATACGTGTGTCTTCTTCTTTCTCTCATTATGTACTATTCTAACCGCCTTTTTAATTTCCCTATCTTTGCATTTTCTGTTTGTATCTCTATGTATCCTAATTTTAGATTATTTTACGTTTCCCTTTTTCTGTCCCTCTCTCCCTTTTTTCTATCTCTCTGTCTTTCTATATCTATCTCCCCACCACTCTCTCTCTCTGTATCCCCCTCCCGATAACCCGAAAATCCCCTTCTCGCAGCTCAAACCCATGTCTATCACCGTAAAGTCGGGTACTATACCCTACCCTCAACGCAAAAACAAATTTGACCATCATGTCCCATAACACTGGACGCAATTAACCCCCTACCCCTCTCCCTCCCTCACTCAACCTCTATTTTTATAGAGTTTAAATCACTTGGTATCCTTGGACATCCGTTAACTCCTTCTATCACGCACTCACAACGCCAAAACCTTATTCTACCACCCGAACCCCATGTCTATCATATTAGACTACAGTACTTTTCATCCCCCATCACCACACTGATTAAACCTCGATTTTTCTAAATTTGACCACTTGTTATCCTTGGACCTTCTGAACACCCTACACCACGCATCCAGCATCCGAAACCTTATGTCTAACACATTCAACTTTAGCACTTTTCATTCCCCATACCCCATCCTCACCACACTAAGTCCCCTCGGTTTTTAAAAATTTGACCACTTGATATCCTTGGACCTCCTAAACACCCCACACCCCACACGCCACACCCCACACGACACCCCCACACTCCACACTGCACACCCCCCCCCTCTCTCTCTCTCTCTCTCTCTCTCTCTCTCTCTCTCTCTCTATCATTCATCCTACTACAGGATCGGTCAGTGTGAGTATAATGCGAACGACTGTGACAGGAGTTCTACTATGCCCTGACTTTCTGTGCGTGAACGTGACAGATTGTCTGGCACTAAACACGCATTTAAAAATACTAAAGCGTATACTTGATGGTGATATCTGTTGCATAATGTAAAATTTTTTAAAACTTTCGTTGTCTTGGTCTGTCTCTCTGTCTGTATATTTCGCTCTCTGGTGGTTGTCTTCGGTGCGATTTTAATGTTCCCAATCAAGATAGCAATTCACTTGAAGTGACTTAGTAAATATCCTATCCATGAAACTTATTGTTTAAGGAGCTTAGTGGTGTATTGGTATGAACCATGCTCTCTTTGAACGATAAGGCGATTCGGTGCCGATGTATTTCCAAAACGCGCATTCATTTTTTATCTCTCTATTTCACTAAAAGACTACTTCAAGCACTGTGGAAAATATTTAAGATATCAGCTCTACTTTGAATAAAAGCATAAGACGTCGTTCACATAAAATGCGCTATCATTTATGAAACATTTGGCATTGATAAAATATCCCATTTTCAGTATAACTTTCAAATGACGCCCCCCTCTTTTTTATATACATTTTTGTTTTTTAGTTCGATTGCAGAACCCATTAGCGATGAGACGCGCCCCCCCCCCCCTTACTCTACACTGTGAACTTGTATCTTGCATTGGTCATGGTATACCCCCTGTCACACTCAATGTGTCCATCTATAGTACCAAGTACACCGTTCCCTGGCTGATCACAATTTGGCACAGGGGGGCGACATGGCTCAGGTGGTAGAGCGTTGGTTTCCAGATCAGGAGGTCCGCGGATCTTATCCCATCCCACGGTCGGCAGGTTTATTTGTCTGATGATTGGTTGGGTCGGTGGTGGTATCCCCGCCATGTCTAGTGCGTGGCAGCACATTAAATTGTCAGACGTCATTCTTGGGGCATGTCATCGTATAGGATTTTCCAGTTAACCTAGGAGGCGTTAAACAACGCGTATAGAGAATTTCAGTTTGGGACTAGTATTGGTAGAGGGGATTACATTAAAGGGATGGGCCACACTCTTAGAGGCCATACTATGGACACGCCCTAAGCGTACAAATCTGGGTCAGTGTAGCTTTGGGAGGACTCTAGTATTGGTAGAGGAGATTACATTAAAGAGATCGGTTACACTTAGACCAGACAAATGTTGACACGTCCTCAAACCCACGTCATCTCTATTAGTACCGGGCAGATGTTGGTTACCGAGTACGAATACACCAGGAACTTACTCCATTGGAACCTGTCCATCGGGACAAGGCCTTTTACCGGTTCATGGTACAATAGTCTAACACTTAGTGGCCAAAGCTGAGCATTGGACCGGTATCTGTTCCGATGCCTCGCGTACCATGGTTGTTCAGGTTTTTGACTTCTTGTACCGGTTTAGGCTTCCGTGCCAATATTGGAACATATGGACCGGTATCTGTTTCCGTGAGGGTAGGCTACTAGGCTAGTCAAGGTTTTAACTGATGCCTGCTGGGATGTATGTGGCCACAAACCTAATAGTGTTTTAACCTTGACCTCTTAATACAAATCGTTAGGCCTGTTAGATCTATGTAGCACTATTACACACCGGAACCGGTATCGGAACCGTTTCATGGGACGCCGATCCGATCCAGATATCGATACATCGATATGTTCCGATTGTCCAGCCCTAATGTCTATTTACATCCGGCCGGTGATCTTTCTTCCCTCACTGTGCCTCTATCTCTGTCTCTGTATCTCTGTCTGTTTTTAAGTCTTAATATAATAATCTGGGTTTTTTTTTAATTTCTTTATATCTTTCTGTCACTGCCTCTTTCTCTCTGTATCTCTTTATACATCTGTTTGCTATATAAAAAGGTGTATCATGTTGGGTTATAAGTTCGAAAAATTATCAATATGCTCATAATGTTGTGTGTTATGTACCTAAGATATATCAACATTTACCAATCTCTTAATAAAAAAGTAAAAAAAAGTTCGTTTTTCTATTAAATGCATCTAAGATAGTCTAAATAATTTTAAAGTGTGTTTTACTTCGTGAAAAAATTGTGTTGTCCTAAGATAGACAGAACAGAGAAAAAAAAATTCCAGGCTCAGTTTTTAAGTTCAGTTTTTAATCCTGCCATTACCTTGAGACTGTCTGATTTGACATGCCCAAAAAAAATCACGTGACTATAAATAGATCTACTTATTAATTGGATAGCTCAATCCAATAGAAAGATACAGTCCCCATTGTTTTGATCTCTGCCCATCTATTGGTGACATTCTATCTAGGTCACACACTAACATGATGTCCATTGGGAATTCCCTGTCCATGAAAAACCTCGGTCTCGTTTCCCCCATTGTGTGTCACGAGAACTCAAGACTTGGGCACAAGAGGCGCGAAGTCTCTCAACTTTGACGTAATCAATAGTGTGGAACTCTCGAACCCAAAGTGAAGCAGACATTAAAAAGGTTGCATTCTGGAGACATTGAATCGAATTTTTGCCCTTTGATGTGCGAAAGAGGTTTTCAAGAGGTCGATATTTTAATGGCCCGATAGAGTTTTATTGTCGAATTTCGTAAAAGCTCTCGTAAAGGGTTGTTGGTCATTGACATATTTGCCAACGCATTTGAAAGTTAGGAAATTACATTAGGGCTATTAGAAAAAAAGTATTGCATCTATGATCAATGAAAATGAAACATCATAAGTAGCTGCTTCATTTTCTAAATGGAAATTTTAAATATAATTCAATGTACAAAAAAAATTCGGATGTTAGCTATAGTTTTCTCAAAGGAGACCAGACTCGGTAATTTTGTAATGGAAAATTTTACAAAATCAATAATATTTACCCCATATATATATACTTTTCTACAAGATGGGACAAAGAAAAAGAACTAATCATTACGTACACTAAATAAGTTGTTTTCCTTCAATGTTTTTTTCTAAAGCTTTCTGTTAGTACATCCAAAGTGGAAGCAAATAAAAAAAACGCGAAAAATTATGTCAAAAGACTAAATAATTATGTCATTGAGTCACCAAACAAAAAGGCAATACAAGTTTAAATTACGACAAGAAAATTAAATCTCAAAATTGAAATTGCTATTGCATGGATTCACATTAATAATTTTATTTCAACATGAATTCCATTTCAGGAAAATATTTAAATAACCAAAAACTTAGTCTTAAAATTGTTTATGAATGGTGTAATAAACTATTTGATAGAAAACGTTCAATGTTCAAGTTTAAATAACATTGTATTTACAGCCTTGTCATTCACTTTATAATTGAAAACAGCAAATTTTAAAAAAGGCAATTCATATGTTTTTATGATTTGAATATTTGTTTAGAAAATTTAAAAAATGGGTGGTGCCGGCAGTATAATGTGACCGGCTGAGACAGGAGTCATGGTATCCCTGCCCTGTTTTCCTGTGTGGCAGCACATAAAATTGTCAGACGTCCGTCTTGGGGCCCGTCTACGATATAATCTATATAGTGCTGGTGTTGGACGTTAAACCAACCCTACCAACCAACCAACCACCCACTTCATCCTCTTCTACTGGTTGCTAGCGCCAATGATTTGCTCCTTCTATTTTTACCACAATAGTTATTGCCATTTCTATTTTTGCAATAATTATTCTAATTCATCAACTCGTCTCGCCAAATTAGCTACAGCTTGCACAAAAACCTTCCTTGATTATTGCCAACACCATTAGGATCGATATGTAATAAACTATGACGAAACATCAATTTGTAACCACAGGCACTAATACTCGCCTCTAAGATCGATTAGAAATTAATTTAACGTGTATTGCACTTTTTTAGCAACACTAGACCGTTTTTATAATCCTACTGCCCAGCGAGATTATAATAAAACATTCACAAGATTATTATTAGCTCATATTTCTTTAAAAAGTTGTCGATGTCGAGTAGTCACCGAAACGGACAATTTCAATTGCAAGTGAGTTGAGTATAACGACGATCTAAACTTACACTCCGGACGTATTGTAATGATAATAAAGTAGTCATAATTTAACACAAGCTTTAATTTAGTCAAAGCTTTAGAGCTTATTGCACCGTTGTTAATGATTGCCCGTTTTTTTTCAGTTTCATGTATTTCTGTATTATGATTGAGAGGTGCTAATGGGTGAGCTTGTAATCCATCGTACTTTCAGACTTTGCGATCCAGACAGTGAAAATAAATAACGTAATTACGCCCATAGACATGGAGATTTCCTGATCGCTCATTGATCCTGTAAGTGTAGGTTGTTGATTGTTGAGTTGTTTTAACGTCCAACATCAGAACTATATAGGCTATAATGTGGACGGGCCCCAAGACAGACGTCTGAAAACTTTATGTGGTGACACACATGAGAGAAGGCGGAGATACCATGACTCCTGTATCAAACGGTCACATTAAACTGACACCGAACCAACCAGTAGGAAGCGAAATCGCTAGGGCTTGAACCACGGACCTTTTGCGTCGAAAGCAAGTGTTCTACCCCATGGCCTGCCCCCTCCCCCTTCTCCCCTCTCCTGTAAGTATAGGAGATTTATTATTAGCCGCCAGTGTAAATTATGTTACGGAAAGTCATCGTTTTCGTTATCGGGCAAATTATCGCAAAACCTCTACATGGAGTGCAAGGACCCATACAGGCTTACAGGGAAGTACTGTGATCAAGACTGATTGGTTATCGATGAGCTAGCCTTGTCGCGCAATTATCGATTACAGATTGACATACAAACAGACAGACAGGTGGACAGACATGCAGACAGGCAGAAAGAACAGAGAGTGATCATTATTTACAGACAGAAAGAACAACACAAACTAATTTAATCATGGATAGGATCTGAAACACAGAGAGAAATGACAAGAAAGACAAATATAGCGGAGAGAGAGAGAGAGAGAGAGAGAGAGAGAGAGAAAGAGAAAGAGAGAGAGAGAGTTGTTGCTGGTATTGTTCTTGTTTTTGTTGTTGTTGTTGCTTATGAGTTGGTTTAACGTCCAACATCAGCACTATAGGCTACAGGCCCCAAGACTGATGTGTGACAATTGTATGTGCTGCCACACACGAGACCGGGTGGGGATACCATGACTTCTGTCTCAGCCGATCACATTGAACTGATACCGTTCCAACAAGTAAGGAGCAAAATAATAAGGATTCGAACCACGGTCCTGTTGTGTCGAAAGCCGATATTCTATCCCTGGGCCACCGCGCCTCCTAGAAAGAGAGAGAGAGAGAGAGAGAGAGAGAGAGAGAGAGAGAGAAAGTGAGAATGAGAGAGAGAGAGAGAGAGAGAAGAGAGAGATACGAGGAGGGATCGCGCAATTATCGATTACAGATTGAGTCTTTTCTTTAACGATTTTCCTTTAAAAACGAAGACATTAATGGTGTTGTGAAAGGTGTTGAGGGAAATTGAAGTGTGAAAGGAGGGAACGCAGGGTGGTGCATTGTGGGTGGTGTGAAGTAAAGGCAAGGGAGGGGGAGGGTTGAATGTACTAGGGGGAGTCACTGTGATCTGAAGTGCTAGTGCGGAGAGAGAGAGAGAGATAGCGAGAGAGACGGTGGAGGGGGAACAAAAAACATAGGGAAAGGAGCAGAAAGTATGTGAGACAGAAACGGGAACAAAAGACAAGTCAGAGGAGGAGAAAAAAAGAACGACATAGAGGAACAAGCAGCAGAAATACAAAGGGTAACGCGGATGAAAAAATAGCGTCCAATATAATAGCATTGTTTGCACTCAAAAAACTTTAAAAAAAAATAATAGAAAAACAAATGCACAACATGCCTTCGAAGCCCAACACAACGGAAAAATCCGATCAAACGAAGATTCCCATGCCAAAAAATCAACAAAAGCGGAATATTCCAACAAGAAGGCTTCGTTTCGCAGATCCTAAAACTCTCTCCAACTCTTCCGGAAAAACAACAAATACAACAATAACACTTTATCGCAAGCACCAAATCCATCGCATTGCTGGATTGGATATTCCCAAAAACAAAACAAAACAAAATAAACAAAAAAGGACAAAAAAGATTCAAAAATTTCTTAGGGATTCGGTGATTTCTTTAATAAAAGCTGAAGTACCAGCAGAACACGATCAAGCAGCAGCAGCAACAATAACAAAGGATAAACAATAACAGCAAAAATAGCAACAATAATAACATAACGACACAAAATAAAACCAATTGTTTCGGAAATGAAAAATACACAGAGGAAGGATTAAAACACATGTGTAGA
This sequence comes from Elysia chlorotica, assembly GCA_003991915.1. Lineage (NCBI taxonomy): Eukaryota > Metazoa > Mollusca > Gastropoda > Plakobranchidae > Elysia > Elysia chlorotica. The sequence continues at coordinate 132,601 of RQTK01000553.1, read as the reverse complement.
ATAATAATACAATTCAATTTCTAAAATATTGCTCATTCCAACGCTAAGTCCCATCCCACCTCCCCTCTCTGTCTTTCGTTCTTCCTCTCCCTCTCCTCACAAACTCCATTAAGTACCTTCTTTCCTTCCCGCAAAACCTTCCCATTGTATTCCCGTGGGTTTTTCGGAATTCTGGAATATCTAATAAAACAATATTCTTTGATTTCCAAAACGCATCTATGACAAATACACCCCCCCCCCACACACACACCCACTCGGAAATATCTATGAACACATGTTTTTTTTGAATT
>RQTK01000553.1:114357-124607 GCA_003991915.1 Elysia chlorotica | reverse complement strand
TCTCTCTTTCTCTCTCTCTCTCTCTCTCTCTCTCTCTCTCTCTCTCTTTCTCTGTGTCTTTATGTCTCTTTGTTTATGTCTCTCTGTATCTCTATATGCCTCTCTCTCTGTCTCCGTCTCTCTTTCTCCTCTCTCTCTCACTATATCTAGGGAATCAAACAGTCTGAATTTAAGATACGACATTTTTCAAAATAAAAGATAGTTTTGTTTCAGCGCATAGTGACGGCCACCTTAGCTTTAAAATGAATCACCTTATAACACATTGTGTTTTAGTAGTACCTTAGAGTCGGGAAAAAGTGACTTCTAAACGTTTGTAAGTTCAGATGCGACTTTTGATTTCCAGTATCTATACTGTCTATAACTCACGTGTGTGCTAACGACTTTTCAGGTTCAAATGAACTACACCCAGCTGTGAATTACGACTATTTAGTCTGACCTCTAAAAAATGTTTTTGGCGTTCTATGAACTTTATTTTAGTTCTCTGAGATTCAATATTTGATCAGTTAAGGATGCATGGACCCATTCTTATGTTGTTGTTTTTTCGTTCCGATTTTATTTCATATTTTTGAACATTTATTTGTTGTTGTTATTGTTGTTGTTGTTGTTGTTGTTGTTTTCACTATATTTTTTGTTATAAAATATTTCTTTAAATTGTACTGTTTTGTACATTCGATATGATTAAAAGAAGGTACTCCAGGGGCTCTCGTATTAGGTTTTCTCGGAAAAGGGATTTCGACAGGAGCAACCAGACACACAGGTTACACTATGCTCTTGAGTTGTTGAGTTGGTTTAACGCCCAAGATCAGCACAATATATACTATATTGTGGACGGGACCCAAAACTGACGTCTGACAATTTCATGTGCTACCACACACGAGACAGGGCGGGGATACCATCACTCCTGTCTCAGCCGTTCACATTAAACTGACACCGGCCCAACCAGTAGGGAGCAAAATCGTTAGGGCTGGAATTCGGACCATTTGCTTCGGAAGCCGGAGTTCAACCCCAGGGCTACCGCGCCCCACAAAAGATATGAGTTACATTAAACTTTGCAAAACAAATCATAGAAAGGAACATAAAGCATTTTTAAAGATTGGATGGACAGATGGGCCATTGGCAAGACAGGACGTGCCGACTTTAAACACACGAACGCACCAAAACTAAGTGATATCATCAACATCCTCTTTAGAAATAATCAATCGACCATCTTCCGGCTTACAACTGGTCACGTACAACTAAATCTCCATCTAAACAGAAAGCAACATCATCTTCTCCCAAGGTGATCGCTATGTGACCATATATAGATCAGTGGGCCACGACCTTTTCATACGCTCTTAACTGGACACTTACATCTAAACTGAAAGCAACATCATCTTCTCTCGCTGTGTGACCACATGTATGAATCGATGGACCACCACGTATACTTACACCTTTACCTATACATCTCCATCTAAACAGAAAGCAGCATTAACTTCCCCGAGAGGGCCCGCTGTCTGACCACATGTATGACTCGTTGGACCACCGTGTATTCTTACACTCGTAACTGGACACTTACTTCTAAACCTCCATCTAAACTGAAAGCAACACCAACTGTTCCCTAAGGTGCTAGCTATTTGGCCACCTGAATGAATTGATGAAACACAACCTTTTCTTACTTTCTTGACTGGGCGATTAAAAAACCTCCATCCTACCTCTGAGACCAGACTTAGATGACACCCACACGTAACTAGAAATCTACTCAACAGCTGATAAAAACATGCATCTTTTTAGTGCATGGTATTGGACCGATGGCAATATCCCACACGTCGCTGGATCAATAATAATAACAGCAAAACCCAAAACATAACAGCAACAACTACTATTATTCTTCTCAATATCTAATTGGTATTAGAGTTAAACTCACAGTAAAGATTTTAAATGTTTTTTCCACTAAAAGGCAACTGATTAATTGCGACTGTAGTCTAATTAAATTTAGAAATGAACGGTGTTATCAAGAAGTAAGATACATTTTAGGTTAAGAATTAGCATAAACACTCTCTGTTGCTGGACAACTACGGTAGTTACACACAATATAAACCCAAAGAGCAAACGCTCCTTACGTTTAAAGACCGCATGCACAAACAATCTAAGCGATATGTCCATCTGTTTGAAAACTAAAACAGGTGTTTTCGCCTCCTGAAAAGTAGCAATTTTGAAATATGTCTTTTTTGTTTCCCTGCGCACTCTACTTTTCCTTTTATCCCAGTTTTTTTTTTCTTCGTATCTTTCAATTTATTCCCCTCTCTTTTTTTTCTCCCTCTCATTTTTATTCTCTCTCTGTCTCTGTCTCTCTATGTCTCTCTCTTTATCCATCTATGACCTGCATACTCTCTCTCTTAACCTCTCTTCGTCTCTCTTTTTTTCTCTTCCCTCTCTCCCTCTGCCTCCCCCTGTCTGTCTCTTTGATGTGTGTATCTGTCTCACTCCCGCTCTACCTCTTTCTGTATCTTATTCTCTTTTTCTCTCACTTTGGTCCTCTCTCCCTCTCTTTCTCTCTCTCTCTCTCTCTCTCTCTCTCTCGCTCTCTTTGTATTTTCCTTCCCTCTCTTTCTACATCTCTAGCACTCTCTCTATCTGAAACTGCCTCCGTCTCTAATTTTCTCTTCCCAACTCCCTCTATCTGCCCCCTCCCTTTGTCTGTCTGTCTGTCTCTCTCTCTCTCTCTCTCTCTCTCTCTCTCTCTCTCTCTCTCTCTCTCTCTCTCTCTCTCTCTCTCCCCTCTCTCTCTCTCTCTAAATCGCTCTCCCTTTCCCTCTCTCCGCATATTATTATCCAAAGTCTACGCTGTCTATCCCAGAAAAATCTGATGTAAGACGTCAGCTATTGATGCCCCCTCCCCGAGATGAATTAGGTCCACAGGGAAAGACACACAATAATGGCTAACTAACATCTTCTTTATTATATCATATAGAATTATATATTCCTTGTGTTTGCTTGTTCTAGTTATTTAATAATCTTCCCATTTTCCAAAAACCAAAACAAAAACAATAACAACGAAAAAAACCCAGTGAAATTATGTCACCACAAACTAAAAGGCTTTCTTGAATAATACACTACTGTTTTGCAAATACACACGTACAATCAAAAGTTTTGTATTAGAACGTTTAATTACGTTAATTCATAGAATCTTATATCATTGGCCTGTTTGATAAAACTGCATCTTGTGTAACAACTGATAATATTAATGAAATACGATGACGTTACTAATTAAAGCTTAATATGCAACCAGGGTGAATCAGGGACTCGTAGAGTTATTCATGTTGTGTTAAAACCCATCAAATGCATACGAAAGGGTGGAACAAGTTATAACGCTAATATTTCTAGAATTTGAGGGGTTCACATTATTTTGAAAATGAAAAAGGGTCACTATATAGTATTTTATAATTTTAAGAGTGCTTTAGCTCACTGTATTGGCTATATTGTAGACGGGCCCCAAGACTAAGGTCAGACAAGTTTATGTGCTGCCACACACGAGACAGTGCGGGGATACCATGTCTCCTGTCTCAGATGGTCACATTAATCTGACACCAACCCAACCAGTACAGGTTACATCGCACAAATACATCTGAAAATCGTGGAATTTTAACCGCGGACTTCCCGATCAGAGAACGAACACTCTACCACATAGCCAGGTCGCCATTTTCCTCCCTGTAGGTATAAAAAAGATCCAGTACGGCGACGGGACGACAGACGTTAGTCCAACGACTAGGCTATTCGCAGTATATACTGACACCTACAAAGCCAGTAGTAAAACAGCGCAACGATCATAGTTAGACTCAAACTCTCAAACTTGTTAAAAGAAGATGAAAGCTCTATCATTGTACAGCCCGATATCTCTCTGTCTCTGAAAATCGATGCGTTGAAACAAACATACTTAATGGACTAAAAATAGAGTGGATAATATCTCCAAGAGACATTATGTCTGAACAATATTGTATGACATAATTAAGTAGAGACAAACCAACTTTTACTTCTTAACTATTGCTTTTTTCATTCTATTTCGTTCTGTCGATATCTTGCTCTCTCTCCCTCTCTTTCTCTTTCTCTCTCTCTCTCTCTCTCTCTATCTCTCTCTCTCACTCTCTCTCTCTCAATGGCTTCGAGAATCTCTGTCTTTCTGTCTGTCTGCCTCTAGCTCTCCCTCCCTCCCCCCCCTCTCTCTCTCTCTATCTCTATCTCTCTCTCTATTTCCTTATCTCTTTGTATCTCTCTCACTACCTCCCTTTAAAAAAATAATCTCTAAATACCTCTCTCTTTTCATCTTTCTATTTCTCTCTTGTCTATCTTTCCCTCTGTATATTTATCTACCTCTCTTTGTGTATGTATCCATTTCTACATACCTCTTTTTCTCTTTTTGTCTCGCTCACTTTTTCTCTGTTTCTCTCCCTGGTTCTCTCTTTCTCTCTCTCTCTCTCTCTCTCTCTCTCTCTCTCTCTCTCTTTCCCCATTATTTCTCTCTGTTTCCCCTTTTATCTTAATCTAAGGTTTCCTCTTTATCACGCTAAACCTCTCTCCTCTCTGTTTGTCTGCAATTTTCTATCTATCTATCTATCGTATTACCTCAGTATATTTCTCTATGTCTTTTTCATTGAATTTATGCCTTTTTTCTTAACTCTTTATCTTCTTTATTCATTTCTTCATCCCAGCATTTAAGCTTAACCCCCCTCTTTATCTCTCCATCTCTGCCTCTCTCTAACCCTCTCTCCCCCCTATTACTTTCTCTAACCCTCTCCCCCTTCCTCTAACCCTCTCCCCCCTCAGTCTCTCTTTCACCCTCTCCCCATTCCTCCTCTCTCTCGTTCCCTATCTCTCTCTCTCTCATTTTATAATTCAAGAAGATCCCTTTGGGAATCCCGATATTGATTTCTGAAAGGTTTCATCGACATTTCTCTCTGTCTCTCTCGTTCCCTCTCTCTCTCTCTCTCTCTCTCTCTCTCTCTCTCTCTCTCTCTCTCTCTCTGTCTGTCTTACACACACACGCACATACGCACACTGATGTGGTTTTATGGTAAAAAACCATATCCACAAACACATCCACAATAGGTACATATCCACAGAGATTTATGTTAATTAAAATCCCATTAAGCGATCAATATAATCCAACATACATACATAAAAACATCATTAATATCTATTAAGCCATACTTTGTCTAATTACATCAACACAAAACATTCAGAATCGAAATCTACATTAATATTCAAACCGCACACATATCCATACACACAAACACACGGATTTGAAATCTTCATCTTAATTTATATTCACAACCCACATAATAATGGCTCTCGCACAAACATCCACAATTTACACGTATATCCAAAACCTTGTTTTCCTTAATATCCACTTGGCTACACATATCCACACACAAAAAACACACGATTTCGCAATCCACATCTTAGTGTATATCCACAATTCACATAAAATGGTTGCGTATAACATCCACAATTTAGAAGTACATGTATATCCAAAACTTTTTTTTCTTAATATCCACTTAGCCACACATATCGCTGTTTGCCTTACATACAGTAACATAGAGTAACACACTTTTATGTAAATACCGACACACAGGGACACAATTTAATATTTCTGGATTTTCTATTCGTTTTTTTCATAGCTAAACTTCTAGTGGCTCATGTTGCTGCTGCTGCTGCAGTTATTGTTTTTGCTCTGGTTGTTATTGTTATTATTGTTATTGCTGCGAATATTGTTTTTGTTGTTGTTTTGTTGTTGTTGTTGTTGTTGTTGTTGTTGTTGTTGTTGTTGTTGTTGATGATGATGATGTCGTTTTCATTATTCTTGTTACTCCTGCGAGTATTGTTTTTGCTTTTGTTGTTGTTCTGTTGTTGTTGTTGTTATTGTCGTTGCTGACGTTGTTATTATTTTTGTTACTGGAGCGAGTATTGTGTCTGTTGTATATTATGATATTTGCTGTAATAGCCTGCGCCCAATTCCACACATAGACCCATACTATTTAAAGTGGCATACACTTACACGTGCTTTAAATCTACACAAACACACACAAACACACATGCCCATACACATTCGCGCGTTAATTTGGCCGTAAAAATGATGTTGATTTCGAATCAATAATTGTATTTTTTGTTTATTTATTTTTTTACTGCTATTTCTTTAAATCTGGTAATCCTGCTTCTGTTTTTCCGTCTGTTGATGATGTTATTAATGTGATATTTTTTTCAATTTCGCATTTGTTATTTTAAACTATTTGTGGTGTTGAATATGTATCAATATTATCATTGTTGTTTTCCATTCTATTGTCTAAGATCCGTTATTATGTCTGTTATTTTTTCTCATGCTGATGGTGATATTGACGCGATTTCGATGTTGTTGATGTTGTTGTTGTTGTTGTTGTTGTTGTTGTTGTTGGTGGTGCTGGTGGTGGTAATGTTGTTGTTAGTGCTCGTGTTGCTGATGTTTTTTACATGATTGCTACATGGAAATATAAATACATGTATTGCAGTTGCTTTTTGTGGTTAAGTGTAATTTATATTTTTTTTTATTTTTAATGTCTTGTGTGTGTGCGTGAGTTTTTCCCAATTAAAAGCCTAAAAAATATATTAATTTTATTTGTTTTTGAATTTTCTCGTTTTTTTTTTTGTTTTTTTTTAATAGCCATCTTAAATGTTGGTGTTACTTTTAGCGGCTTTTTTAGAATCTGATGCAATTTTATTTCCATCGCTATTAAAGTATATTTTAATTCGGTGTTATTGTTTATTTCTTAATCCCTTCTGCGCTGTTGATACAATGTACAATAAACATTTTTTTCTTGCAGGTTTTAAGCCGCTGCAATTATTGGTAAAATCAGTCGATAATTTAAACACTGAACTTCCTGCTTTAAGAGCCTAAATAGCTTTTAAAAACATGTTTTAATCAACAACATCAACAAAGAAAAGAAAGATTTAAGCTAGCGTAATATCGTAAGATTGTGTCGTGTCTCAAAATATCTTCCGCACTTATGCTTAACTTATTATATAATCATAACATTATGTTTTTTCAATAGAGACCTGCTATCGCCATCTATACTAATTTATTATAAATTACATTATGTCCATACACCCATGACTTAATTATTGTGCAACTAAAATAATTTTAAAATATTATGTGTTGCTCATGTGTACTCTCGACAAATCAATCAATACACTTGGAAAAAATTATGTTCTGTTCACACACCCATTACATAATAAACTTTAAGCTCCCATAACTATGAAATTATGTTGTGTCCACATATACTCCCGATATGACAATCATTAAGCCAACATATTATCATGAGAATAACTATGTTTGGTCCCACAGCCATGGCAAAACTATCACACAGTTTATGTACTACCATAACAGTATGTTGTGTCCACATATACCCCCGACATAACAATCAGTTTGCCAACATATTATCATAAGAATTTTTTTTTTTTTGTCCTATACCCATGCCATAACCATCATGGAGCTCATGTAATAACATAACATTATGATTATGCCCTTGATATAACAATCATAAAGCTCGCATAATGTCATACGAATTTGTTTTCTTCCATAGCCACGACATAATCATCATGAAGATCTAATAAGATCCTAATGTTTTGTTTTCACTCGACAGCTATGACAAAAACACCATGAAGCTCGCGGAAGATCCTACCAATGTGTTTGGTCCCATACTCTTGACATATCCATACTTTAGTTTATATAATATTAAAACATTATGTTTTCGCCCCATACCCATAACACAACCACCAGAATAATCGCATAATATCAAGACCTTATGCTTTTGCCCACATAACAACATAAGAAATCTTAAAATCGCATAGTAGTACAAAGAATGTATTTTACCCCACACCCATAACATAATCATCACAAATCTCGCATAATATCAAGACCTTATGGTTTTGCCCACATAATCCTTCAATATAAAAATTCGTAAGCCTGCATAATAACCCTAAGAATGTGTTTCCTTCCACACCCATGACACAATTATTAATTTAGTTTATGACTGTATCATCATAACAAAAAATTATATTTTGACTCCATACACATGACATAACCACCATAAATCTCGCATAATATCAAGACAGTATGCTTTCACACACATAATCCCCGACATAAAAATTCGTAAGCTCGCACAATAATCCTAAAAATGTGTCCTCCGCCCCCCTCCCATGACAAAACTATTAATTTAGTTTATGTATCATCATAATAATTATGTTTTGTCTCCATACACATGACAAAACCATCACAAACCTCGCATAATATCACGCCATTATGTTCAGCCACATAAATTATACCCTTAACATAAACATTCTTAAGCTCGCATAATAATCCTAAGAATGTGTTTTTTCCCCTACATCTATGACAAAACCTTCATAAAGATCGCATAATATCAAAACAGTATGCTTTCGCCTACATAATCCCTCAACATTACAATTCTTAAGCTCGCATAATAATCCTAAGGTTCTGCCCCCCCCCCAAAAAAAAAAACAACAACAAAAACAAACACACCCATGACATAACCTTCACGAAGCGCCCCCTAGGGCTAGACTCAGACCGACTGACACCCCCCATTCCCTAAGGGCATATAATCCGCCCATTTCCTTGGCGCTCCTCTGATCAACACTTTTACTTTTCCAATTATATTTGCTCATTATTCAAGTATCATAAGTCAGTATGGTTCCCTGCTAGTTCTACTGGTTGCACGGTTGATTATATCTGTATTGTCTCGCAATACATACCCAGATTTTAAAATTATAGTCTCTCCTTTCTTTGTACATTTCCATCCTTCTACCTTCCGCTCTCCCACGGTACCTCATTGCCTAACGTAATCCCCGCAGAGTGTAGGAATATCTTCATTCCAACATAATTTCCTGTCGCGGTGTCCTTAAAATACTTAATTTTGGACAACCAAAAACTCCTTTTGTCGTTGCAGAGCTTAATCAAGTTTTCCCGTGGTATTCGGTCTATCCTTTTATACGTTTAAAATGTTGACATCGCGTTCTCTTGGCATTTAAATCAGTTTATGATGGAAATTATCGAGCTAGAGATAATATTGTTAGGTGATATTCAATATATTGTATTATCAATAATAGCATATTTTTGGTTTGTTTTTGGGTTATCTTTTCACCCATACCGACCCCCCGGCCCCTTTTCGCGTGATCTATACCTAATTTTTCTTCCGTAACCCAGGTAAAGATTGTAAATTTTCAAGCTTCAACTGACATTCTTGGTCTGCATCTGGGGGGCGCGGTGGCCCAGGGGTAGAACATCGGCTTCCGACGCAAAAGGTCCCGAGTTCGAATCCTGGCTGTTGCAATCAACAGGAGTCATGGTATCCCCACCCTGTCTCGTGTGTGGCAGCACATAAAAATGTCGGACGTCCGTCTTGGGGCCCGTCCTCGATATAGCCATAAGTTGCTGATGTTGGACGTTAAAAACCCAACCAACCAACCAACCAACTAGTCTGCATCTATCAATCTATATATTGTGTATTATTAAGATTTTTCGTTGTGGTTTTTATTCTTTTTTCAAACATTATCTATCTTAACCCTTTTAATACACACACACACCCAAAAACACAACCAATCCATAGTACTTTTAGTCAATACATTTAGTATTTAATTGTCCCATATTGTTGTCATATTTTTTTTTTCTTTTATATCCCCATCCGCCTTGCATTCACAACTGCAAGTTATTTTTGTATATGTCTTTATACTTACTCAATGTACCCCCCTGACCCCCCTCCCTAAAAAATTAAACAAAAACAAAACAAAACTGACTACAACTCTTACACAATCACATACAGCTATATTCGCCCTCCGTCCCATTTTTTCTTCTTACACTCGCCCAAGACATCATATCTCAAGGCTAACGCAATATCCAAATAACGCATAGATCTATGTCAGTTCTCCGAGTTAAGACATTCTATAATAAGCCACTCATTTCAATATTTCTGTTCTTTTAGCTCTCTAAATTCAGACGACCCCCTCCCCCTTTTACACAAAAACAACTAATCCCTTTCCCCATCATATTTTCCGCTCCAGATTTTTCTCACTGATATAAACTGATATCTATAAGCCCAATATCGTATGTATACCCCTACCCCCTCATTGCATTTTTATTAGATCAGTCATAATACCTCCTTCCCCCCACCCTCAGTGTAAGTTTCACACTACGGCGAGTTGTTCCCCCTGTTGTGACTTGCTTGACCCCC
>RQTK01000553.1:80127-114100 GCA_003991915.1 Elysia chlorotica | reverse complement strand
GAGGGGGGGGAGAGAGAGAGAGAGAGAGAGAGAGAGAGAGAGAGAGAGAGAGAAAGAGGAGGGAGATAGGAGGGAGGGGGAGAGAGAGAAAGGACAGAGTGATACAGAGGGATAGTCATGGAGAGAGAAAGAGGAAGGTAGAAATAGAGACAGGAAAAAAGGAGGGGGAAGAGAAAGAGAGAAAGAGAGAGAGAGGGACAGAGAGAGACAGAGACATAGACAGAGACAGACAGACAGACAGAGAGACAGAGACACAAACAGACAGACAGACAGACTAACAGACGTATTGTGTGTCATAGCAGAACATAGTTACAGACAGAGACAGGCAGACAAATGAAAAAGAGCGAGAGAAAGCGATAGAGAGTAAAAGAGAGGGATATAGGGAGAGACAGAGAGAGAGAGAGAGAGAGAGAGAGAGAGAGAGAGAGAGTATAAGAGAGGTATAAAGGGAAAGTCAGAGACAGAGACAGTCAGATAGAAGCTCTCTCTCTCTCTCTCCCCCCCCTCTCCATCTCTAGTCTAAGCGGAAAGACTAAGGGAGAGAACAAGACACTGACACAAGCAAGCAAGGAGAGACAATGCTGATTATTACTCGGGTCTGGTCGGTCTATTTTCTCAGACACAATCTCTGTACTCACGTCCAGGAAGTGATATTTACGGAAATTTCCGAATTCTGTGCCAGTTTTACGCTTCAACAGAGTTTTAGTTTCGTTTCGTGTTTTGTTTTGTCCTTGTTTTGTTTTTTTCGTCGATTCCTCAGGTTTGACTTGTCACATAGAGTATATTCGTAAAATGGGAGCTGAGAAAAAAATTATAGTTATATAGTAAAATCGAGTTGAGTTGAATTGGGTGTGCGCCCAACGTCAGAAATATATAGAGTATATCATGGATGAGCCCCAAGACTTAAGTCTGACAGTTGTATGTGCTGCTCACACACACACACACACACACACACAAGACAGGGCAGGGGTACAATGACTCCTGTCTCAGTCGCGAATTATTGTAATTCTGATGTTGTGAAATATTCAATGTTTTTAAAAATTAGGATAACTTTTTCGGATGATGAATTGGTTAACGTCTCTTAGGTTGCCTTGTGAATCCTATACGGCATCATTGAGACGAGTGCAATTTGTTGTCTGTTTTTACACACACGTGAGATATCCTAGATTCTGACGATAAAAAAAAAACACAAAAATAAACAAACACACCAAAAAAAAAAAATAGTGACAACCAATAAACAACAATCTGACGTCAGCTACATAGGTTATATTGTGGACGGACCCCAAGACTGACGTCTGACAGATTTATGTGCTTCTAGGAGTTCAAACAAGTAATCCGTCCACAATATAACCTATGTAGCTGACGTCGGACGTTAAACCAACTCAATTCAACCTCCCTAGAAAGTCAATGCCGTGCCTCTATATATCTCGGGGATTTTCAGGATTGTTTAACCGAAATAAGTTCAGAGGAGAAAAATTCAGAAAAATTCAGTGGAGTAGTAAACATAATATATATGCAAATCTCCACCCAGGATGTTTAATATGCAAATACCGAGTACGATTCGACTGAAGGTACTAATTTGCATGTGACTGAAATTTGTGCCTGGGATTTCGGGACGGTCTAGATTTAGATGTAGAGGGGGGCTCAAAGAATGGTAGATGCACTTTAAGGACGGAGAGTATTATCTTGGAAGTTCATCTTACTATCCATCTCTCTTTATTATTATTGTAATATTCATGCCTTTTTTCTCTATGGCTTGTCTCTATATCGTTGTCTCTGTCTCTGTGTATCTCTGTTTATAATCAGTTTAGAAATATTTTGGTAAAAAAAAAGAAAAAAAGGTAAATATATACTGAATGCTGGGTCTATCATCGTTCATATTTTTTTTACTGTTTCTATCTCTCTTTCCCTCTCTTTATCTAACCCCCTGTCTTTGACTTTGCCTCTGTCTCTATGTATCTGTCTATCTGTCTGCCTGTTTGCCTCTCTGTCTGTCTCTCCCTCTCCAATCCTCTTTCTTTGTCTCTGTTTGTCTATATGCCTGTCTCTCTCTAAACCTTTGTCTCACTCTCTCTCACTCCCTCTGTCTCTCTCTAACCCTATGCCTCTCTAACTCTCTCTCTCTCTCTGTCTCTTGTTGTCTCTCTATTTCTCTCTCTGTATTTGTCTTGTCTCTCACAAACCCTCTGTCTATGCCTCTAGCTCTATCTCTGTCTTTGTCTGTCTGCATATCCTTTTATGTCGCTTTCTGTGCCGTGTTGTGTTTAGATACAAAAAGTTGTTTGAAAACGGTACATTCGTACTAAAGACGGGGTGAACGGCTCTTACAAATTATCCCATTCTATCCCTGCTCTATATTATCTATGCTTGTGTGTCCCACTGATTATGTCTCTATGTGCCTGGTGTCTTTCTGTTGTTCTCTCTATTATTCGATATCGCTACTGCTCTCTCTTTCTCTCTCCTCGCTCTCTCTTTCTCTTTTTCTTTCTTTGTTAGGCTTTAAAAAAATCACAGATACCTACCATCCAAATCTATTATGCATTACCCTCCTCTGCTTATCTCTCCCTTTCCTTCATTCTTTCTCTCTCACCCTTTCTTTCATTTTTCTTCCCCCTCCCTTTCTTTCATTCTTTTCCTCTCTCGCTTTCCTTCATTCTTCCTCTCTATCACTTCCCTTCATTATCTCTAGCTCTCCATTTCTTTCATTCTTTTTCCTCTACCTTTCCGTCAATCTTTCTCCATTTCTTTCATTCTTTCATCATCTCCCTTTTCTTCATTTTCCTTCCTCTCCTTTTTCTTAATTCTTCCTCCTATCCCTTCCCTTTATTCTTTCACCCTCTCCTTTTCCCTCCTTCTTCCCCCTCTCCCTTTACTTCATTCTTTCTACCTCTCCCTTTACTTCATTCTTTCTCCCTCCACCTTTACTTCATTCTTTTAACCTCTATCTTTCCATCATTCTTGCTCCCCATCCCTTTTCTTTTAATCTTTCCCTTTTCTTCTTTCTTCCTTTCTCTCCCGTTCCTTCACCTTTTCTCATTTCTATTTCGTTCATTCTTTCTCCCTCTCCATTTCCTTCATTCTTTCTCCCTCTCCCTTTCCTTCATTCTTTCTCCCTCTCCCTTTCCTTCATTCTTCCTTCCTCTCCCTTTCCTTCATTCTTTCTCTCTCTCCCTTTCCTTCATTCTTCCTCCCTCTCCCTTTCGTTCATTCTTTCTCCCTCTCCATTTCCTTCATTCTTTCTCCCTCTCCCTTTCCTTCATTCTTTCTCCCTCTCCCTTTCCTTCATTCTTCCTTCCTCTCCCTTTCCTTCATTCTTTCTCTCTCTCCCTTTCCTTCATTCTTCCTCCCTATCTCTTTTCTTTATCCTTTCTCCCTCTCCATTTCCTTCATTCTTTCTCCCTCTCCCTTTCCTTCATTCGTCCTCCCCCTCCCTCTCCATTCAATCTGCCTCCCATTCCCTGTTCCTACCTAATCTCTCTCTGTGTTTGTCTGCAAATATCACATCCAAATCTGCAAACTTTGATCTTTACCTCCCGAGAGCGACACCTCCCCTCACCTTCCCATTTCTCTTCCATCATCTCTCCCCTCTTTCTCTTCCATCATCTCTATACCTCCCCCCACCCTTCACCTCCTCCTCCTGTTTAGCATCTCGGGTGAGTGGGCAGAGACCCGGTGGATTACTTCCCTTGCCAATCACTCCGTCGCTGACAAAAGCCTGAAATTAATATAACAGGGAGGCTCTCTCTCTCTCTATATATCTCTATCTGTCGCTCTCTCTCTCTTCTCTCTCATTCTCTCTCTCTCTCCTCTCTCTCTCTCTCTCTCTCTCTCTGACTGAAGGCTAACTGGGATCCACACCTTGTTGGATGTCTGTCATCTGTCTGCCTCTCTGCTGATTTGTCTGTCTGTCCTATTCTCTCTCTTTCTTTCTTTATTTGCTTGTCTATCTTTCTGTATCTCCAAGAATGCATCTGTCTGTCTGCCTTTTCGTCTGTCTATCTGCCTCTCTGTCTATTTGTCTTCATTCCAGTCTGCCTGTCTGCTTCTCTGTCCGTCTGTCTCTCTGTCTGTCTGTATATCTGCCACATCCTCTATTAATCTATTCCTATGTCTGTCAGTCTGTCGATCTACCTCTGCCTCTGTCTATATCTTTGTTTAATGCATCTTGTACGTTCCCTTTAAAGCTTTACAACAACAGAAGTTAATTAAAAATTGGTTTCCGAATTAAATTTAAAATTCCTTTGCCTTCCTGAAAATAGTTTACCCTTATTCTCTAAAAAAAACTGATATTCGAACTGTGAGCCCTTTGTTCAGTATATATGAAGGACAACTAACTGAGATCCTGACAAAACTGCTGACGACACCATCAAATTAATTTTTACAGACTTAACCACATACAATGTATACAAACTACTATAATATATCAATGGAGAAAAGACAACAACAACATAAAGGTTTGTTTTTGTAGATACCGGATATTTAGAAATATAAACTTAAAAGAGCTGGAGACTTTCAAAACTAACAGGCAATGAAGCAAAGTGAGCTTAGCTATTAGGATATTTTTTGTACAGTTTGGACAATTTTCATCATAAGTCTAGTAGGTTTGTAGGCTGAATGAAATTAACTCTCTGAATATTATTTTGCCTTAACTATGAATACTGTGTAACTTAAAATAAATAGATCACTATTAGCGTTGGTATACAAACATGTGTTCACTTTATTCAATTCAGTGACTTTGTCGACTATTTTGAGTAGCCCAGAGAGAGAAAGAGAGAGAGAGAGAGAGAGAGAGAGAGAGAGAGAGAGAGAGACAGAGAGAGAGAGACAGAGACAGAGAGACAGAGAAGGAGTGAGAGAGATGCATAACGCCAAAGACGAAACAAGAAATTGAGTTATGTATGGAGAGATGACAACATAAGAAATTGAATAATTATAATCCAAGATCGTTATTCGAAAAAACAACAAATTTTCGTTTTGTGAATTAAAAGAGCTAAAACCAACTCGGTATCTGTTGCAGAAAAAAAAGAAAATTATAATATTTCGACCTATGACTTAAATAAAGATCAAATGCGTTGAATTGGAGTCTAAACTCTAGTACCTCTTTTTACAAACTAACTCTAGACCAGAAATTTATTGTTTGCTTTAATCGAAAAAAAACACGATACGATAATTATATACTAAAATATTTTTGCTGCAACGTTCAACCTACGACCTTTGGTCTTGTATCTAAATCATACGACAAAATAATACATAAGATCGGTGCGTACAGAAATGACAAAATGACAACATGTACAAAATTTGTAAGCTATTGACCTGGACACGTCAGATGGTTAAAGGTCGTGGTATTTTATGGTTTTCCATATGTTCTTGTTCTTGAAAAAGTCATCCCATAATAATTATGTATCAGTCATGGATCTAAAACAAGCCTTAAGCGGTTAACATGATTTGTTCTTTTCCTCGGATGCGTACGAAATGTTATACCAATAATATGTTGTCAGAGACTCTTGTGTGTCTGTTAAGTCTTAGTGCGAGTTCGTGTGTGTGTGTGTGTGTATGTGTGTGTTTGAGCGTGTGTGTTTGTGGGTGTGTATGTGTGCGACTGTTTGTGTGTGTGTGTGCAGTTTTATGTGTGTAGGCGTATTTGAACTATACATGAACGGATTTACCTTAAAGTTCACTATGTGCAAAACCAGTTTCTTTATAATTATGAATGAACGCTTTTTGTTAGTAATTGTATTATTACCCATGTTGTATAGTATCATGTTTCAATGAGATTGTAATAAAATTCGCCAAGCTTTAAAAATATTAATTTATTATTATATATTGACTGTCTTTTTAAAATTATCGTTTGTAATTATTTGTTTTTATTCACCAGATATATTGCGAATGTTGACGCCGCAGTGCAAATCACAACAATAGTCTTTAGCAATTCCAAATGTGAATTTGTATAAAACTCAAATAATGCAAATATCTTAAATGCACAAAACAGATATGCCACGCAAAAAGCTGTTTATACTCTACTTCATACGCCAATATATACATATTCTGACAACTATTATATTACTATTAAAAACATTGAGTTTTATCAACAAAAAAAGAAACATTACATATTTCACAGAATTTATAAATCAGTACAAAATGAAAAAAAAAAAACTTATTTCACGAAAGGTATTATTACCTTTAACATTTGTTGTTGTTGTTGTAATAACCTTCAAAAGGAAACTATAACTTTAAAATTATCAGTACTGTTCCGATTTTCCGAAATCGAGAAAAAACGAGACGTGACGTGGAGAATGGAATATTAGAACTTCTTAACAGTTTTAAGTTTAAAAAAAAGAAACAAGCAAATTGAAACGGATTAACTTTTGGTAAGGTGTACGGTTTCTGTTCTAAAAAGACCATTTTGACAGAATACGTTAATCATATTTAATTATTGTTTGATTTATGAAACTCTATCTCTCGCTCTATCTCTCTCTGTCTCTCTCTTTCTCTCTATGTCTCTCAATCTCTCTCTATCTCTCTGTCTCTCTCTTTCTCTCTCTATGTCTCTCCTATCTGTCCCCCTCTTTGTCTCTCTGTCTCTCTCTATCTCGCTTTCTCTCTTTCTCTCTCTCACTGTCTCCGTCTCTCTCTCTCTATGCCTCTCTCTCTTTCTCTCTTTCTCTCTCTATCTCTCTATGCATCTCTCTCTTTCTCTCTTTCTCTCTCTCTCACTGTATGTTCTGTCTCTCTGTCTATGCCGCTATATCTCTTTCTCTCTTTCTCCCTTTCTCTCTGTCTCTGTCTCTGTCTGTCTGTCTCTCTGTCTGCCTCTATCTTTGTCTCTTTCTCTCTCACTGTCTGTCTCTGTCTCTCTGTATGCCCCTCTTTTTCTCTTTGTCTCTGTCTCTGTCTCTGTCTGTCTGTCTGTCTGTCTGTCTCTGTCTCTCTCTCTCTCTCTCTCTCTCTCTCTCTCTCCCTCCCTCTTCTCCTCTGTCTAATTTTTCCCATTTGACGGTGCGGCCAACCCGAAAGTTCTAAACCTGACATCAAAGAAAAGAGTGATGTGATACTGACAATTCATAATGATAATAACGACCATCGAAGTCTTCATTTCGCAATAGCGAGAAGCAGAAGTCACGGACACAAGAACAAGAAAAAAAAACTGTGTATACGTGTGTAGTAACAGCCCAATATATTTTTACTATCAATATTTTTGGGGTCTCGGTATCTTTATGAAAAAAAATACTCATTTCATTTGCAAAAAAAATTATCATATCTAAAATGGAATAGGCTTTTCCCTAAAAAAAAACTAGTTTGTTTTCAATATCAACAGGATGGGCAGTCTGTTATTTTGAAGTATGTCTAAATAAATTTTCAGTCTCCGCGATTTTAAAGACTAATTTAAGTCGTACCGAATAGCAGTTAATTCAATAAACGCATTTGCTTCATGAACTTTTTTGAATCTAATAAATTATAGTTCATGAATCCGAAATTTTCGGGAAAATTTACATTCCTAAATATGCTATAATAAGTAATTCTGAAATATGCACATATATGTTTTTTTAAATAAACGTTTTAAAACGCGTAAAGAAGAAAAAGGATGGAATATGTAATTGAAAAAAACAACAACACAACAACATTCAAACATAATTATTGTAAATGTCTGTTGGTGTTTATCATCACCAATAAAACTTGGCAGGTAGAGAGGGAAAGAGAAAGAAAGAGAGAGAGAGAGAGAGAGAGAGAGAGAGAGAGAGAGAGAGAGAGAAATACAGAGGTACAAACAGATAGAGAATACGAGAGGGAACGCGAGAAAGAAAAAATAGAGGAGTCCAGCTCTCTTTCCCTCTTAGAAATATATATGTAAGATGTTTGTGATTCTTGGCCCAAAAGGTTTATAACCTTCGGCTCAATGACAAAAGTTTGTTAACCACACTCTTGATATTTCGAAGGGTAGATTATTGTATAAAATAGGAAAACAATTGAGGATAACTGACATTTTAAAAATCAGTTGGGTACACTTTTATCAAGAGGTTTATTAGGAAATGAATTAAAACACGTAAAAACACACACGAAAAAAATACCACCATTTATGATTTTAAAAAAATCCATCAAAAACCCAAATAGCAGCGGTTGTAGCAAAGTACATTAGATATATCGGGACAAAACGGGATTAAAAATAACAAAAACACTTGTTTTTGTAGGGTTTTCAAAACAGAAATATAAGATTTCAAATGTGTTGAAACAGAAGAACAAACAACAACAAAATATGACGACATTAATCATACACACTAATAATTTGTCTTTTTATCTAAAGTGCAAGTATCATGATTAATATAATTCTAAATTTTCTAAAAGTTCGTTTCTTTTCTAGCACAATATTTTAGAAATAAAAAGAGACTTACCTTTTGTCCAAACAGAGGCGTTGGGGAAAGAAAAGAAGAAAGTGATATATTAATAAGGATCTTTTAAAATTTATTTCATTTTAGTTTTTACTTCTGTCAAGAGTTAATTCTGTTTTTGTTTTAAGTTTATTTTTATCCTCTGGTATCATTTTTTCAACAACACCATCATTCACTGATAAAAGCCATAAGTCCACATTTATAGTACTACTTTCCGTTTCACTCTCTCTCACTCTCTCTTTCTCTCTCTCTCTCTCTCTCTCTCTCTCACCCTCTCCTCTCTCTCTCTCTCTCTCTCCCCCTCTCTCTCTATCTCTCGCTCTCTCTCTCTTTCTCTCTCACTCTCTTACTGCCTCTTTCTCACTCTGCCTCTCTATATCTCTCTTCATAAAAAAATCGTAATTATTCATCTTTAAAAATAAATTTGAAAATCGCTCTCCCACTCTCTCTTTCTGTCTCTCTTTCTCTCTTTCTTTCTCTCTCCTTATAATAAATACATTTCAATCTTCACATTAATTATTCAGGTTTTAACCTTAAAAAACACAAAACAACAAAAAGGACAAAAAATCCTAAGAAAGAAACGCAAAAAAAAACATCCATAGCAGAGCATGCAATTATTAAAAACAAAAAACCCACTCACAACGAAACAAAACTTGTGGCCATAAAATCAAACACAACTAAGCCAGTGGGATTTTGTGTAACTGCTAACAACAACAATAATTACAGAAATAATAATAGTCTTTAAGGAAATCTTTAGGCTAAATAGAAAACAAATCGGGAAATACCAGAATTATTTTGAAGAGAAAATTACAGTTCACAATTATATGGTTTTCAGGATGTTCAAGTTTTTAGTGGAACTGTTGGTCTTGTCAATACACTTATGTATTCATCCACGAGCCCCCTCCCTCCTCCTTCTCCTGTCTCTTTTTTTCTGTATTCCCTCTCTAATTCCTTAGCCTAACTTCCTAGCCTCCTAGATTTCTAAATCACATTCAGTGGAACTATTCTGGAAGATGAATAGATCAATGGTGAAATTGGATAAATAAAAACAAGGAGTGATAGATAGAAAGAATGAAATAGAGATAGATAGATGGATAGATAGATTGATAGATAGATATGTGGATAGATAGATAGATGGATAGATAGATAGATAGATAGATAGATAGATAGATAGATAGATAGATAGATAGATAGATAGATAGATAGATAGATAGATAGATAGATAGATAGATAGATGATTGATAAATAGACAGATAGATAGATGGATATATAAATCGCCATCTTTTCTCAAAGGAGACATAAGCTATATATGGAATAGAATAAGTTTGTGACAGAATGACATGCACAATGAGAAAAAAAAGAGAATAAGAGAGAGATATTAGTGGTAGGAAAGGAGAGACAGAGATACAGAGATCATAATATTATACAGAAACATAATATTATAGAAACATAGGGACCGGGAGAGACAGATAGATAGATTGAGAGAGTGAGATGGAGAGAGAGATAGAGGAAAGGAGACGGATAAAAATCTATAAAGACCCAGAGGGAGAGAGGGGCGTATGTAGAAACAACTAGATAATGATAATAGGGCAAATAAAAAACATAATGGAAAATGAAAACATTATAAAACACACTCACAAACCAAGCATTTATACAAAAACATAAAGATAGCGAGCTAGATCAATGATTCTAAACTAGGTCAGATCCGATGGCTTTGGCGAGAGTAATCACATATTAATTCAAACGCCAACTCTCGAACCGTCTTCTTTCATTCTTAGAATACAATGCACTCTTACAGAGAGAGACTCATGGCAAAACAGATATCAATAACACGAAGGCTTTCTTTAGAAACCTAATTTAGAAATTAGGTCCATTGTCTAGGAGTCTAGTTACACCATTGTCGCTGGAATGATGACTACTTTGTAATTTACACGGTGCCTTAAGTACAAACTTGACGTTGTTACGCCTTGTTGTAAGTCGTATTATTCTAATATTTTTACGACGTGGCGTAGTCTATCACGATGTTTTACTTACTACTGAAGGTTGAAGAGGTGTGGTTATGGAAGATTCTGTATTATTGTACACAAATAAATTATATACTTCTAATAAGGTTAGGTTTTATGTTAGTTTTTGTAAATAAACATAAGGTTTAAGACGTGTAGTTACATAGGATTCAAAGATATATTTATGAACTTATTTACTGCCAACAGTTTTTTTTTTCTGAAAAAGTGTAGTTTAAGAGAATATCTTAAAAGACACACAAATGTACTTATGAAGTTGTTTTCTCTGAAAAGGTTTCTTCTGAAGATGTGTAGTTGAAGGGAATATCATTAATAGATACAAAATGTAATAACAACGTTTATTTACTGCCGAAAGATTTTTTTCTGAATATGTGTAGTTGAAGAGAATATCATAAAATAGACACAAATAATGTGAATGAAGTTTTTCACTGATCATGGTTACTATTGATCATAAAAAGTTAAAGAAGTGAGGTTAAAGTTGGGGCTAGAAAAAATGAACAAAACAATGGAGTAATCAGTATGATACAAGTTGGATAAAATGGTCATATCTGCATATATATAAGCAGAAACACTAACAATAATTGAACGAAACATTTATATCCAACACACAAAAACACAATTTAGACGTGTACAATGTTACATTAAATTTCTATGACATAAAGTGTCAAAAGTAAATTAAAAAGAATCGAAAAAATAGACTCTAAGGTACTATAAAGCTTAATTATATACTAACTGTTAACTCTTGAAATGAGAAGGTTGAAGAAGTAAGTAAATTATATGTAGTTTTGAAAGTTGATTTTATTCGGAACTATATAATTTAAAGTGGGTATTTGTAGGAGAAACTATATCAAGATGAACTGAGAAATTAGTTTAGTAAACATGGCACCTTTTGTAAGGACAATGACATAAAAGACTATATACTGCATGTTCATATAAATTATTAACGTATAAACAAATATTGTCGATTAAACCCTTATTAAATTAAAAGTGTTCGTTTAGTTTACAGTTTGAAATTCAATGACTTTATGTAGAGAGTTGACAAACATATTGTACAATGATGCCTTTCAAACATTCTTCAAATAAGAATACATGTATTATAAACATCAGTATAAACATTTGGAAATACTGTTAAAAAAGGGTTGTTTTCTGCAAAGTCTTAAATTATTACTATATAGTAAGATTTAAAAGGAAACTGTTTTAAATTAATATATTACTTAAAAAACACACATGGCTAATTGGGTCGCATTTGGTAAATCAATGTGTAAATTTCAACAATCAATTTTAATAAAATTGTTTTTCATTGAGAAAGTTGATGGAACAACTATGGTGAGGAAATGATATATTTTAATTAAATCTATTTTTTATTAAATTCACATTGAAACCATGAAAGAGTAACATACTTTTTTCAATAAAAAAGCACTAAAAAAAAACAAACAACTGAAGACAAGGTAAGATCACGATACTATTCGGGCATTACACTGTACCAGGGGACGTTATCGTGTAATTACGTTTCCAAAACAGTAATTTTGGATTACCTCCCCTAGCATATTTAGAGTTTTTGTTTGAAAGCAAAAGAGAGAGGGAGAGTGCGTGTAGAGGGAGAGAGAGAGAGAGAGAGAGAGAGAGAAATAGAGAAGGAAAGAAATAGAGACAAATGCAGAAAAAGACACCAGGAAGACAGACAGGAAGGTAGACAGACAGGAAGGCAGACAGACAGGAAGGCAGACATACATAGGAGAACATGAATGAGAGATAATACAGACAGGGAGGAACATGATTAATACAGTCAGATAAACATAGACAGAAATGAAGGAACAATAACAAGTGAAATAAAAAAATTAAGCCATGTGAAAGATTCAGCCACATTAGTTCAATGTGAACAAAAAAAAAAGAACATTTGAGTCGCGCTTACAGCATATTTTCTTATCGCACAAACATGTTCTAACTTTAGTAATACATTTTTAGATTAGAGTTGCATCCTTTGTGAAGAGTCGTCTTAGTCAGAAGCCAATATTCGAACAGCAAAATAATAGTATCGTAACCCAAGGCAAGAGGACTACTATTCGAGCTCTTTTGCAAATTTGCTTAACATTGGTAAACATTGCTGTAAAAGTCTCAATTTTCCCGATGAATGGTAAAAATTCTAAAGATAAGTGTATCAGGTAAGATTTAAATCGCGGATCTCAATAGTAGTAACCGACTCTACTATTCGATTTCCCCCTCCACCAGCGTCAAATTAGTCTATGATGATGTAATAAGATTTTCACTTACAAAAAAAAAAAACGGTGTTCTTATTATAAAAAAAAATGGACAATGCAATGATTTTTACAACAATATGTTTGTTATTTATATGTAAAGCATGACACATTTATTTATCTCCCTGTCCTTGAAGCGAAGCCGAGTTCCCCGTTTACCTCTGGACCGTTTTGAAACATCCGTTAACAAAACCGTGAAGTCCACATCCGGCGCCAGCTCATCAAATGCTCGCGTGTACGGCTTCTCGTGGTGGAGGGTGTAGTAGTCGTGGAACACAGCCTCAACGCAGAAGTAGCAGGTTCGCTTCCCGGCCTCGCCTGACTCGGACACGTCATCGTAAAGCAGGCCGAGCACTGACCAGTCATAGGTCTGGACAATGGTCATTATAGCCTCGCTGACCTTGGCGTGGGGGCCCTGGGAGTAGAAAGGGTTAAGGATTTGGTGTGAGATCGCTGATATTATCTCATTAAGGATTAAGTGTTATATCATTGAGATTATCTCATTAAGGAGTTGATATGATACCATTGAGATTATCTCATTAAGGATTTGGTGTGATATTGAGATTATCTCATTCAAGATTTGGTGTGATATTGAGATTATCTCATTCAAGATTTGGTGTGATGTCGTTGAGATTATCCCATTAAGGATTTGGTGTGATATCATTGAGATTATCTCATTAAGGATTTGGTGTGATATCATTGAGATTATCTCATTAAGGATTTGGTGTGATATCATTGAGATTATCTCATTCAAGATTTGGTGTGATGTCGTTGAGATTATCCCATTAAGGATTAAGATTTGGTGTGATGTTATTGGGGTTATCGCATTAAGATTTAGGTGCGATGTCATTGTGATCATATCATTATCTCATTCAAGATTTGGTGTGATGTTATTGGGGTTATCGCATTAAGATTTAGGTGCGATGTCATTGTGATCATATCATTATCTCATTCAAGATTTGGTGTGATGTTATTGGGGTTATCGCATTAAGATTTAGGTGCGATGTCATTGTGATCATATCATTATCTCATTCAAGATTTGGTGTGATGTTATTGGGGTTATCGCATTAAGATTTAGGTGCGATGTCATTGTGATATTGAGATTATCTCATTAAAGATTTGGTGTGATGTTATTGGGGTTATCGCATTAAGATTTAGGTGCGATGTCATTGTGATCATATCATTATCTCATTCAAGATTTGGTGTGATGTTATTGGGGTTATCTCATTAAGATTTGGTGTGATGTCGTTGAGATTATCTCATTAAGGAGTTGATATGATACCATTGAGATAATTGCATTAAGGATTTGGTGTGATGTCATTGAGATAATTGCATTAAGGATTTGGTGTGATGTAATTGAGATTATCTTATTAAGGATTTGGTGTGATATCATTGAGATTATCTCCTTAAAGATTTGGTGTGATGATATTGAGATTATCTCATTAAGGATTTGGTGTGATGTCATTGAAATTATATCATTAAAGATATGATGTGATGTCATTGAGATTATCTCATTAAGGATATGGTTTGATATCATTGAGATTATCTCATTAAGGATTTGGTGTGATATCATTAAGATTATCTCATTAAGGTGTTGCTGTGATATCATTAAGATTATCTCATTAAGGATTTGGCGTGATATCATTCAGATTATCTCATTAAGGATTTGGTGGGATATCATTGAGTTTATCTCATTAAGGATAATTATGGTGTTATATCATTGAGTTTATCTTATTAAGGATAATTATGGTGTTATATCATTGAGTTTATCTTATTAAGGACAAATATGGTGTGATATCATTGAGATTATATCGTTAAGGATTTGGTGTGATTTTGAGATTATCTCATAAAGGATAATTATGGTGTGGTATCATTGAGATTATCTCATTATGGATGTGGTGCGATGTTACTAAGATTATTTCATTAAGGATTTGGTGTGATATAATTGATACTAATAATGATGCCGTAGACTTTGCAGATGCTGCTACTGCTGATGCCGATGGTGGTGGTGACAATTTTGAATATGATAATTATGATGATGATAATAAATTTGATGATGATTGCGATGATGATGATGGTGCTGATTACAACAATGATGATGGGGATGGCGATTTAGATAATAACGTTGTATGTAATCCCGATAACATAGATGGTGATGATCATAATAAAGAAGATGATGTTAATCATGTGACCCCTCACCTGTACACGAGTCAACATCTTGTAGACCGTCTTGTTCTTCAGATCCGTCACCAGGCCCCCAGCGGTGAGAACGGGAATTCCCCAAAAATGGCTGAACCTGGCCACAGGCGCGACGCTGTAAGGACAGGCGGGCCCCAGAAACACGTCCGCTGATTGGTTGAAATATAGGTCAATGGCCGCCAGCGGGCCGAACGTCTCCGAGCAAGCCGAGTCCTGACTGGTCACGTGGACGGTTTGTTTACTGAGGAGCGCGCTCTGATTGGTCACTCTCTCCACCGCCAACAAGATGGCGGGCAGTATTTGGGGCAACACCCACGGGTGATTTCCGGTGAAGGGGAGGATGACTCCGAGTCTGACTAGGTTTGGTGGGCGGGAATGTTGTTGTAGTGGGGTAATGATGTCGGGGTTGTAGTTGTCGTTGTAGTTATTGTTGTGGTTGTAGTTATTTTGGTGGATGTTTTCAATGTGGTTGTTGTTGTTGTTGTTGTTGTTGTTCTTGTTGAAGTTATTATTTGGTAAGGTGGTATGTGTTGTCTTTGCTTCTAAGAAGGATGCCGTTTCGATGGAGCCGATTGATCCATGTAGATTGTCACTAGGTGTTTGTTGTTCTACTTGTTTAATTTGCTCGTGTTGTTGCTGTTGCCGTTGACGTTTTTGTTTTTGCAATGGTGAGAGCGTGCCTGATTTTTGTGTAACATTCTTTGCTGATGACGATTGCAACGTAAGTGCTGACAGCGGTGAGATTGGCGGTAGAGATTTGACCGTTGTGATGTCATAGGCCGCCACGATGATAGGGCATGCTGACAGCATTACCAGACAGGTGACCAAGCACCTCAGCACGGTCAGGGATGGAGATGGGTGTTGCAGGTACGGTACTGGTTCTCTTGTATCCATCATTTTAGTTTATTTTATCTGGAGATGTCTATTAGTCTTTTTTTTAAATTATCACTTATTAGTAATATCGGTTGTTGTTGCAGTTATGAACTTATGTGACTTGTTTAACAATAGAATTTACTAGGTGCAGTTCGAATATTTATATTAGTTGCTGGATAAAACTAAAAGACTTCCCAATATAAGATTTACTGGTTTTGGCTCTGGATTATGTGTACTATGCAAACTTTAGACAGTTCTTGCTGTGCTAGAATCCATCTCTGTCCTATGAATGTTAACAAAGATTTATTATCAAAATAGAAAACACAGTCTAAAACACTTTTACACTTCCACAACTGATTAAAATAATTATTTTATTTTCGTGTAAGGTCGGAGGTAAAAACTTTCTAAACACATCTGCATTACAAATGGTACATTACAGATAATTTTTTTTAATTTACGAGCGGTAGTAAGTACTACGGGGACATATTATAATTAAAGTACTTTGTTATTCTTAAAATTATTCTGAACCATGGATTACGTTCAGAGAACCGTTGTATGTGTTAATTAAAATTTCACATTGATGAAGTCTTTAACATTCTCGACCACTCCACTAATTTCTAATGAAAAGGTGTTCCCATCCTAAAAACCATGGTTAGTATTTTGGTGTGTAAGATATTACAAGGTTGGTGGATGTCATCGGACTACAGGCTACAAAGGAGGCCCAGCGAGGCAGGAAGGATCGCTCAAGACAGAGAGCTCTTCATGTAGATTGTACAGGAAGCTACGCCAGAAATTACCGACAAGTCAGCATGTTGATGATGATGAAGACGAAGTCGGTACAAGAAGGAATCAAATCGAGTATTTAACGAGTGTAACCAAGAGAACTCCCAAGAGCCAACTTTCATTAAACCATTATACACAAATCTTAAGTAATGTGTTGTTGTTTTTGTTGAGTTGGTTTTACGTTTAACGTTAGCACTAAATAGGCTATATTGTGAATGGACCCCAAGTTTGACATTTGACAATTAGTGTATGTGCTGCCACACACGAGACAGGGCGGCGATACATTGACATTTTAAAATGACACCGACCCAATAGTAAGTTGCAAAATCGCCAGGCCTCGAACCACATAGCTGCTGCTTCGGAGCCAATTTTTTAACCCAGCGCCCTCCCCCCCCCCCACCTAAATTAATGAACGGACGGCATTTCAAACTCATTCCTTCTTTATTTAGGCTGTATCCGGCAACATAACTCAGTGTTTCATGTGTCATTATAGTGCTACCGAAAGAGAGAGTGAGAAATAAAGAGAGAGAAAAAAAGAGAGTGACAGAGACAGGCGGCATAGTATCCGTGATGTGTTATGTGATTTCTCAGAGTTAACTCTTCGGACCCATGTACCATGCAGCCTACTTGCTAGAGATGGATATCATAAAACGAAAGCAACACCTGCAACAAAAAACAACAACAAGAGCAACAACAACAACAACAACAACAACAACAACAACAACAACAACAACAACATGGACAACAATAAAAACAAGAACAGCAATAACATCAACGAAAAAAACAAAAACAAAATAAAACAAAAACGAGACAAAAACAAACATATCACATGTTAACATCTCGAGAACGCATTACTTTGAAAAGAATAATGTAAGGGAATTCACCGATGGTTTTCTTAAATGTTTCGATATAACAAGAATATTTCCCCCTTTTAGCGTCGGTGCATTTTGGTCGGATTAAAATCAATAAATAAAAAAGAAAGTTTTAAAAGTATGTTGTTCTAACCTCTAAATTTGACACGATTAAGAAAGGAACGGTAACAAGATTTTTGGTCAAGCCTTAAACACTTTTGCCCAAATCATTTTTTGTGTGGATATTTTGAAAAAAAAAAACCCAACAAAAACAAGAAAAACTTATTTGCTGCAAAAATAGAATGCCTTCTTATGGGATCTTTTCTTGCAGATAAAACTTAGGAATTAGCGAAGAAACCCCAAAAAAGTGATGCTTTTAATAGGTGTATGAAGCCTTCAATATTTCTACTGGACCAAAATCTTTATGTCCTCAAAAATACTACTTGGGCAACTGTGGGTTTGGCGATACAATTTATAGGAAATAACTTATGATATATAAATAAATACATAGGGAGATATAGAGAGAGAGAAAGAGAGACAGGCCCTAGTATACGTCATATATAACTGTGAAACATTTATCAGAGTTAATCCTTGGGACTCATCTACGGTAACGCCTACTTGCTAAACATGGAAATCATAAAACAAATGCAGCAGCATCAACAACATCATAAACAACAGGCAGAAAAACCAAAGAAACAAGAAACAAACAAAAAGCCATTACTTGCTAACACCTTTAAAAAGGCATTACTCGGAGAAGAATCATATAAGGGAATTAACCGATGTTTTTCTTACTAT
Source organism: Elysia chlorotica (assembly GCA_003991915.1). NCBI lineage: Eukaryota > Metazoa > Mollusca > Gastropoda > Plakobranchidae > Elysia > Elysia chlorotica. The sequence continues at coordinate 95,939 of RQTK01000553.1, read as the reverse complement.
TTTTCATGTAACAAGGATAGTTCCCCCTATTCTTCGGTCTATTTCGGTCGGATTAAAACTAACAAAACTTGTTTTTCGAATTCGAAAACTTAGTATTAATGTCTGGATTTCTTTCTTGGCACGAGGTGAAAAAGATAAAAGTAAAACGCAACAGGCAAAAACTTATTTCGTCAAGTCCATATCACTTTTGCTAAAGTTATATAAGTACATTATGAAAACAACAACAAAAACAAAAACAAAAACAAGAAAAACGGTTTTGCCGGACAACAGATAATTATTTCCAATGGGATTCTTTTTGCTGATGAGATTTAAAAATTAAAAAAGGAACAAATAAAGTGACGCTTTTAATAGTTGCCCAAGCCTTCAATATTTCAACCGAACCAAAGTCTTTATATCTATAAAAAATTAAACTTAAGCAATTGTTGAATAAGCGTTAAATTTATAGAAGATAAATTACAAGAGATAAATGGATAGAAAGAGATAGAGAGAGGGAGGGGGAGAGAGAGAGAGGGACAAAGGGATATAAAGAGAGAGATAAACAAAGGGAAAGAGAAAAAAAAAGAGAGAGAGAGAGAGAGAGAGAGAGAGAGAGAAGGGTAGGGAGGCAGACATGACAAGACAGGCAAAAAAGATAAACAAGATAGAAAGACAAGACATGCAGAGGACTGTACAGAGAGAATAATGACCGAAACATCCATAAAAAATCCATACATTGGCGCAAGAGGTCAGAAAGAAAAACAAAAGAAAAAATAAGAGGCGAATTGGAATCGTATGCTGAGGCAGACAGGTTTATGGTGGTGTAAATTTACCGTGATTGACGGAATGTAGTCACAAGACACAAACTATAATCGTAGAATCACACAGTGATCTAATATGACAGACGGCCTATTGCCCCTGCAAAGCACTGGAATTTTTCCGATATGATGTCTGCTGCATGGCTTTCCCAGAATTTTTTGGGCAAATTATGCCATATTATGCCAAAACGAAAAGCAAATGAAATGTTCACTGGGAGCGCAGGGGTGAGAGTGAGGGTTTTATCTTCACTGGCAGGAGCTTTTTGTCTGTCTCATTCCCAAAAGTTGCTGAGCATATCTAGTTTATGAATAGAAAATCACTGGAGTCACACTAGATGATCAAGCCATAGGCATGATTAGTTCTCATCATTGTGGCTAAAACGACTCATGCGAAAATTGTAGCCCAACATAATGTATCGGTATTTTGAACGTCTATCGTCTTCTAACAAGCGGAATGTCCTTGTCGCAAGACATTATACCCAATAGATCCTGAATTATTCACGGGTGGGGCAGTAGGTTTAAAAATTGTTGGCAAGAAACAATGTTGAATAATAATGAATGCAGGACAATTTGTTGCACAATAAGAGGGTGAACAACTTTGAAAAGAAGTTTGTGTGTGTTTTTTTCTTTAACGTATAAAGAGTTGGGTAGGTGTCAGTATAATGTGATTGGCTGAGACAGGATTTATTGTATCTCCGCCTCGTTTCGTGTGTGGCAGCACATAAAATTGGTAGCCGTCAGTCTTGGGGTCCGTCCACAATATAGTCTATATAGTGCTGAGGTTGGACGATAAACCGAATTGGTTTAACTCAACTCAACTCCCCCTGAACGTCCATCGTCCAAAACTAAGTTGTACTGCAAGGTGGTCCCAGGAATAAGGTCTGAAATTTAAAGTGGCGCCTCCTAGAGACGGCATGTACCAGAGTTTTTCTTTAGACAATCTGAACCGGTTACATTATAATAGCTGTACCCGATCCTACGCGTAGGGAATCAAACTGACTGATAGTTATGAAGATTCGAAGTCTACAAATTTATTTAATCCGCTCCCAGGCACGATTTTCCTCGTTCCAGAATAAAGTGTATGTACTTTTTAAAACCTGATTAAAGGATAATATTTGATATTTACAATCCTATACACGTTTAGTTAATAGCATCTACAAATGAATTTGATTTTTTTTTTTTTTTTTTTTTTTTTGGGGGGGGGGGGGGTATCAGTAAAGGCTTAGTTGTTAAAGGGGGATTTTGTGATATACGGCCTGCATAGAAACACAAGACAGACAAATCAACATAAAACTATTTCTTCGGCCTAAAGAGAAGTATTATATTGTATTGTAAAATATACCCTAAAGCCGAATTTTTTGGGCCAGGATTATTTAACTACGGCTTATTTCAGTTACTTTTAACAAGGTCAAAATCTGTTATTTTTCATCAAATGTATATTAAAAAAAATAAGTTTAAAATGTTTAGCTCATTAGATAAGAACTATAACTAACTGCTGACACTTCCCACTTCCTCTAAAAGCTATAAAACGTGTATGTGCTTTAAACATGGATCGTTCTTTTCCTGTTTCATAGACCCGTGCCAGCAAGTTACAAGAGTTGGCAAAAGTTACTGTACATTGATCCGCTGTTAGCAGTCAAACGGATGCATAATCGATTGAGATTTCCTTTAAAAAAAAAATGTTTTCCCTATTGTTGGAAAACATACGAGATGCAGACGTGTCAAAGCGTCTTCTCGTAGTAGATATATTACTAATTTTGTTGTTTTTTTTCCGTTTGACCAATTTTTTTTTTTAAGACTTAAGTAGTTTGCACCGTTTAGCACTCGTTACGCGTTTTGCTTGGTGTGCAAACTTGATCCTTAAAGCAATGTACATACCTTCTAGCTAAGTTCCATAACTTTTGGTAGATTTATATTTCTATTTAAAAAAATAACAACGCGGGAAAATTCAACATGAAACTCTTTCCTAGGCCTTAAAAAAGTCGTAATCTCGTATTGTCAAAAATTGTTTTGATTATATCGAAGAGATAAAACAATAAACAACGTACGGTTCGACTGCATTTATTTTTTATAACATTAATTTGCAATTAACCGATACATCTGTACATAAAAAGGCAATAACAAACCTATATCTAGCCAAAAATGCTCGGCTGATAGAACGAAATACAAAGCAATACAAATTATTACTTAAAATGGGGTAACTTGTTGGTTTTTTGACATCCAACGTCATTATAACATTACCAGCTATATCGTAAACGTGTCCCATGAGTAATGTTCTGACAACTTAACGCTCTGACACACATTAGACAGTGCGGGAGTCTAGAACTTCTGGCCAACACAATTTACATAAAAACGGTTCGAAACTCATTCAGAACTTAATAGTCCTGACAAAGCTAGTCCGGCACGTTTGTGTATCCACGTCTTAATTCTTGAAATTTTTTATTTTATTAGTAGACGATCGTGGCTTCATACTTTGGGAAGCCGTAAAAAAACACAGAAGGTGTGAGAGGGTTTTTCGTAGGTGGGAGAGAAGGAAGTTGAAAGGGAAAGGGAGACAACTAGACAGAGAAAAACAGAAGGAGATATAGAGGGATAGAGAAAGAGAGACAAAGGGCGACAGAGAGAGAGACAGGCAGACAGTTAGACAGCTAGATCGATATATAGATAGATAGAGAGATAGATAGATAGATAGATAGATAGATAGATAGATAGATAGATAGATAGATAGATAGATAGATAGATAGATAGACAGTACAGATTGACAGACATCCAAAGAGATATACAGAAAAACAGACAGACCGACAGACATACAGACATTCCATAAAAACAGACAGATAGTCAGACCGACATGTACAGACAAATATACAGACAGACAGAGAGACAGACAATCACAGACAGACAGACAGACAGACAAACAGGCATACTTTCACTTACAAACAGACAGACATACATGAACAGACAGACAGACAGGCAAACATACATACACAGAACGAGCCTTAAAGTAAAAGGGTACAAAAGAGTGAACACTATGGAGAGATAATGAGACAGAGAGTCTCAAAGACACAGATGAGAAAGGTACCGGAAGAGGAATGTTTTGCCCCGAATGAAATAGAAGACCATTAAGGAAACCATAGCAACGATTAAAGGCTGGATCTTAGCGGATTTTCCCGACAATTCCACACCAGAACGCCCTAACGGTGCCTTGTGGTGCTTGTGGTGTGACAACCAGCGTCTAGGAACAATCGGCCGTGGAAGCTGCGCAAAATCTGAACAAATTGTCTCCCTTCTGGACAATATCACGTTTAAGGAGAATTTATTCGGCTTTGCTGGTGGTAAAATACGTGTGTTTGTGGACGTGGGTGTTGGGGGTTTTAGGGGGGGGGGGGGGGGGGGGGGGTGTGGCTTTTTCGGGGGAGGGGGGAAAGGAGGGGGAGATAGAAAAGAGAGAGAGAGAGAGAGAGAGAGAGATAGAGAGAGAGAGAGAAAAGTTATAGAGATATAGACAGAAAGATAAATAGAGAGAGAGAGAGGGGAGAGAGAGGCAAACAGGCAGATAGTACGACATATAGACCGACAGACAGACAGATAGATAGATAGAAACAGAAAGGGAAAGATAGAGAGGGATAGAGAGAACAGAAAACAGATAGAAAAAGAGAGAGAAATGGGTGGAGATGAAGATAAGGAGAGAGCAAAACAGAGAGACATATCCTCTATGCAGAGAGAACAGAAGTGATTTACATTATACTGATGCCAATGTTAAAAAGCAACAATTATCTTTGAACAAACCCCTAAAAACAACGTTGCGTATTGTCAGAAATCAAGTCAGAAAGCAAGTAGGGAAAGAAAAACTGGAACTTGGAAAAGGAGTGGAATAAGCAATGGGAAATTATGGATCTATAAAGGTAGGAAAAGTTGGGGATGGGGCAGAGAGGGTGGGGGTGTTGGAGGGCTTAAGTAGTGCATTAGCTAGAGCTCTCGATTGGCAAACAAGGTTGGATGTTGGAAACTCAGATGGTTCTTTGGATTTGTATAATGATATGATTTTTTTAAATCCAAAAACCGTAAGAACTTTAGAACTGATCTAGAAGCGGAAGGGAATAGCTGGAAAAAAATTCATAGAAAGGATAGAAATAGACAAAAGTGGTGAAATCCGATTGTAATTATACTATTACAAAGAGAAACTATTTGTACGAATAGCAGTGTAATAAATAAATAATGATACTGGTAGAAGAATAATACGTTTTTATAAATACAGTGTATACGTGGATTTAAAAAAAGGAAGGAAAATGGCGTATGGCGAGAAAGGAGACTTAATAAGGACTGGACTGTCTAAAACCAAAGTTTCTGGGAAACGAGGGACAGCAGCTGATTGGTGCTAGCGGCGGTGAAACACGTCCCAGACTGGGTACCGACTGGGGCCTGGTTAGACAGACAACTGGATGTTAAGGTAGGGGGTCAGAATGACTGTGGAGGAAAGAAAGAGATGTACTGGAGATTTAAATAGATTTAGAGAGATTTTGGATTAACAAATACAGAGGAATTGAGTGATTTAAAGGAGAAGTGTTAAAGTAGGCATTATAGGAAAAACAAGAGAAACGGAGACAAAGAGTTCAGAAGTTGAAGGAGAAAAGGATAAAGAGAAGGAGAGAGAGAGAGAGAGATAGAGAGAGAGTGAGAGAGAGAGAGAAAGAAAGAAAGGTAAAGCGATATAACGTCATTGGCATGGGGTAGTCGGGTGCGGCTACATAAAGAAGATGTGAGTTAGGGAGGGATCGAAACTAAATGAAAGAAGTGTACAGTGAGAGAAGAAACACAAAAGAGGTAATAATACAGGAAGGAGGGAAAGCGCAAAAGGATAAATACGGAAAGAGGATAGATTGAAAGATAAAGTTAAGGAGAGTAAAACAGAGGGAGGGAAACAGTCAGACAGACAGAGAGAGATAGACGGTGGTTATATTGAGAATGTCTGGTAAACAAGATTATTGGTTGGCGATAACATATTAACACGGTGTAGATATGTAATAGTAATTAATCTACATGGCACAGAACTATGATGGTAAACAATCTACACTGTACAAAACTAGGAAAGTAAACAACCTAGATTCGAAAAAAAAAACTATGACGGTAAAAACCTACATGGTAAGGTGCTTAAAAGGTAAACAGCATCCACGTCATATAAGCGATATACACGAGATGTAATTATGATCTTAAACAATTTATAACATGGTACAGAAATTTGAAAGTAAAAAAAAAATATATATATATACAATCGAAAAAAAAACTATGACAGTAAATAATCTACATGGTCAGGATCTGTAACGGTAAACTACATCAACGCCATATAACTATGTTGGTAAATAATCTACATGATATGGAACTATAACGGTGAACAGCTTACACGATATCAAACTATGACAGTAATTAATCTACATGGTATAGAGGTGTGACGATAAACAATATATATGGCATTGAACTACGATAGTAAATAATCCGACTGTAACAATCTATACTATATATGATGTCGACGGTAAACAAACTACACGGTATATATATTTTACACTAATCAGAAAAGTTAGCCCGATCCACAATGAAAAACGGCAGGGCTGGGAAAAATCACGGACGGTACGTATTCGTTGTTTTTTTGTGCGTGTTCGCTTTTCGAAGAATACAGAATTTTATACTTAACTCACTAAGACTTACTTGATGGGAGACAACGTATTCTGTCTCTCTCTCTCTCTCTCTCTCTCTCTCTCTCTCTCTCTCCCAACGTTTCTATTTATATTTCTCCCTATGCCTTAACCTCAATCTCTCCCCAACTCTCTACACATGTTTCAAGTCTTCCCTATTCTTTAAAAGGATTCTATACGCCAACAAGACACTAACGAAAGTTACCAACAAAACATTACCTTTTTTTCCTACCATCCCTACAACCATGCTCTGTATCCTAAAATATAAGAAACCAACGAAACAAAACAAAAAAGGAGAAAAACAAAACAAAACCGGAAAGACATTAGAAATCTGGACAAGATGTTTATCTCCCCTGACCGCTCACTCCGAGAGACAAAGGGGAACAACTCCAAGCCCGTTAGCGCCCACTCCAGACAGATCCTATCTGTCTCAAACAGTTATCGGACTTGGCTACTCGGCTAGTCGCTACATCGTACTCTCTACTATGTCGGGCCCATAGTTCTACAGTTCTAAAAAGTTCGGACGCCCAAAGAGCGAAAAAAGACAATAATCATCGCTAAGTAACAATGTGTGTTCTGTTGAGAAATGTCTATAAAGCTATTTTAAAGTTTGTTTATATAAATCGAAAAGAAAAATTGACCACACACCGACTATCCGACTTATAACACACAGGAAGAAAAGATAGAAAAAAGAGAAGTTATGACATGGACAGGGTTGGAACCCCACACTTTGGATAAGGCACCATACCGCTTTGCTAAACAAAATAATTTGTGCTAATCATCTGGTCGTCATTTGTACAGAAACATTTATTTCTGTTTCTATCAGAGACACATAGCTAAACTTGAATTGGACCAAAAATTCACAGTCGAAAAATTCCATTGAAAAGAGAAAAAAATGACAGTGAATGAAAAACTTAAAAACCAACTGTAGCTGTAAGACTGTAATTTTATCTTGTACGGCTCTCAAAATTTAATCTGACATTTTAGATACCACAACATAGAGACAGTGACGTGATAGTAAGGCTAGTATCTTAGTCGACCACAGGGAGAGAACTGGCTCAAGTTTTAGAGCGTTGTTCCATAGATCGGCGATCGGCGGTTCGAATCCGACTATTTGTCACATTTCGTCCTTTTTAACTGGCTGGATTTGTGTCATTATATGTGACCGACTGAGACAAGAGTCGTGGTATCCCGGTCCTTTTCACGTGTGACAGCTCATAAACATCTCAAAAGTCTTAGGGCCCCTCAACAATATAGCCTATATAGTACTATCGCTGGACGTTAAACCAACTTAGCTCATGATACTAACAACTACCCGTCTAGAAGAGAAGCCGAAATGTAGCTAACAATTAAAAGATGCATTAGAAAATAACAAAAAAGACAAAACAATGTCATTGACAAAGACGGAGTTTAAACCCACACCTTGTATGTAACACCATAATATCCCCTTGCTAAACTATACCAAGTGGGTTGTCAGGTCTAAAAAGATATGTACATGTCATGATGTCTCAAGCAGAGAGCCATTGACTAAGGCAATAGTTCAACATCCTGAGCATTCCAGTAGAAAATAACAACATCACACACTGTTTTATTATTCGTTACCTAACAGGCCACTCTAAAAACACCAATATGAGTACATATGTAACTCGTACATGCCAACGTCCCGTTTTCTTATACATTAATCTTGTTGCACGTACACGATATACTTTAGCTGCTTCCAATCCCTGTTAAGAAAAAAAAACCAACCAAATTCCAGACGCTCGGCAGATAAATGTAAAAACTGAGATTATCATATTCGGGCAGATTTAACAAAAAAATCAATGCGAGTGTGACACAAATTGCTCCTTTAGACTGACAAACCGACACTGTACAAGATGTAACAAGGCTCTTTGGCATTGTTATTATACGGATATGTGTCTTGTATGTAAAGAGAAAGTGTTGGTGGTACAGTTAAAGAGTCGCCCGCCAATGCAGAAGGTGCGGGGTTCAAATACTACTCGAAATAACTTAGCTCCCTACTGGATGTACCGGTGTAAGATGACGTTCAAGCTATCCTAATATAGGGTTATGTTGTGATAAAACATATTGTTTGGGATCTCATTAGACTTTAACTGTGGCGGGGGTTGGGGTAGGGGGAGGGGGGTGTTTAGCTCTGTCAAGTCACAGATAACGAAAGTTACCTTTTGAGTAATGTTACACTGTTGATGAGCAATAACTGAACACATCACTATATAATTGTGCTTATTTTCAGAACAAAACCCAAACTCATCATGAAATATGACAAAATTACACACAACCACCAGATTTATCATGGATGCAAACTTTGTAAATAATAACCTGACACATCGATGAAGTAATTGTGCCAGCCAACTTTGTAAATTATAACCTGACACATCGATGAAGTAATTGTGCCAACTTTCTATGTTAAAAGTGGCACTCTACTACTGCAAATTCGTTGTTGTTTTATTTGTTACTGTTTGTTTCGTTTTTCTCACTAAAACTTCAAAGCATCGGATTGCAGTTTACACGATAACTTTGCATCTATCATTTAGGTTGAAAACTAGCAGTTTTGTGTGGTACTTTTTTTTTAAGACAATAAAACTGTTGCTGAAAAAAAGTTATATATTTACAACGTTATTTTGTGTAGATTTAAAGTTATGCGGAGTAACAAAAAAAATTATAGATGTGCAATGTCCAAAAAAAAAAAAAAATAAATAAATAAAATAAATAAATAAAAAAATCGTATTTTCGTGTTCTTTAGTGTTATAAAAGTAGTTCCGTGTATTTCGTCCTATAAACATCACTACATGCCCGATTGTTTAACCAACTATTTAAAGAGAATGGATTGAAATCTATCTGTCTACCTATCACTTTCTTTATCAATCCATATATTTATCTATCTATTATCTATCTACCTATTTGTCTGTGTGTATATTTGACGAATATCACACATCACTTTTTTCACAAAAGAAATCCTAGAAATGTACACCGTTCGACTGAAAATTTTATTCAGAAAACGTTATGAACGACAACAACAAAGCACCGATCCAGATTCGACCCCTTCCTGGTCAGATAAGAGCACTGCCAAAAGAACCACCGAAGTTCGCTTTTTCCTTTAAGAACACTCACTCACACACACATTAACTGTTAGTGATGCAAGAACAAGAATGAGTGTGGATTTTATACCAGCTCCAGTAATGTTGACTGTACACAATGCTCGCTAAAAGGGGTGCTGGGGAGAGAGGGAGATAGATAGGGAGGGAGAGAGAGAGAGAGAGAAAATAGATTCGAACCATCGACCTCTCTCTGGTCAGATAAGACCACTGTCAAAATAACCACCGATCTTTGCCCTTTTCTTTAAGAGCAGTCACTCACACACACATTTACTGTTAGTGATGCAAGAACAAGAAGGAGTGTGGATTTTATACCAGCTCCAGTAATGTTGACTTTAAACAAAGCTTGGTAATAGGGGCGCTTGGGAGAGAAAGAGAGAGGGAGAGAGAGAGAGAGAGAGAGAGAGAGAGAGAGAGCATTAAAAAAACGGGGAGGGGGGACCTTAGATTTTGAAGACTGAAAGTGTATTCTGGATCCAGTCGAGAGAGAAAGGGTGTGAAAGGAGATTGAGTGTGGGGGTGGGGTGGGGGTCTTATCGCTGAGGTTCGCTGGTACCAAAAATCACTGCTTTCTGGTGAGTGCTGGGAGAGAGACAAAGAGAGAGAGAGAGAGAGAGAGAGAGAGAGAGAGAGAGAGAGTGCAGAAAGGTAATTAGAGGGATAGACAGACAGACACCCAAAACAGGCAGAGATATACAGACATAGTCAATTTCAGAAAATAAAGGAATTACGTAAAAGAGAGACAGAGAGAGGCAGAGATAAAAAAGTGTAATATATATATTCATAAACAAAACGGAAATAGTTCACCGCCATTTGTATTATCAAGGTCTTAAATTAATTGAGTAATTTTGTTTATTGTTCCTTTAAAAAAAGTACATATGTATGTATGACTGTGTGTATGTACGTATAACATTTCATATTGACTCGGCCTCAATATAATTAACATCCCTTTCTTACTTCTCTCTCCCCATCTCTTTCTCATTATCAGTCTCTTTACATGTGAGCATTTCTCTCATAACCCGTGCTCTCTCCCTATCCCTTCCTCCCCCTATCCCTCTCTCTCCCTATCTCTCTCCCTATCTCTCTCACCCTATCCCTCTCTCCATCTCTCTCTCCATCTCTCTCTCTTATTATTAGTTTCTTTGCATGTCCATTCCTACCATACCTTCTCCCCTTATACCTCTCCCCCTCCCCATTCTTCTCTCTCTCCTACTTGCTCTCGCCATATCTCCCTCTTATTTAATTTAACGCCAGAAATTCCTAGGCTCCCTTTAGAGATTCCATTCACTGCCAAAACCTGAACAATTCCTTCATGCTGTGGGTGACCTGATGCGTATAAAGAGTCTAGTCAGTATCTTTATACTTGGTTCTCTTCTTCCTACTTCTCCTCTCTCATCTCTGGCTTCCTCCTTCCTCTCTCTCTCTATCTCGCGATCTTCCTATGTCTTTTTGTCTGTCTCTCTCTGAGTATGTCTCTCTCTGTCTGCCTTCACATTATCTCTTCATCGCACTTCTCATCTTCCCCCTCTCTGTCTTCCTCTTACTCTCTCTCTCTCTACTTATTCCCTCTCTGATCCCTATTTTCTCATCTCGCTATATCTCTTCTTTCTTTCTCTTGTTCTCTCTCGATCCTTTCCACTTTCAAAAGCTTTGAGGTCCCTGATACACATAATATTCGACCTCTATATCTCCACTCAGAGTGTCTCTCTACTTCTTCCCTCCCTAATCCCTCTCCTCCCAATTTCTCTCTCTCTCTCTCTCTCTCTCTCTCTCTTTCTAGTACACTTTTTGTCTCTCCATCCTTACCACTTACCAAAATATTGCCAATTTTATAGTACTGACGCCTTGTTACTTAATTGATGCTGTGGGTCCCCTGATACTAATAATAATTGGTCTCTATACCTCCACTCGGAGTGTCTCTCTACTTCTTTCCTCCCTAATCCCTCTCCTCCCAATATCCCTCTCTCTCTAGTTCACTCTTTCTCTCTCCATCCTTACCACTTCCCAAAAAATGTTCAATATAGTGCTGACGGTAGGCGTTAAACCAACTCAACTAAACACCTTGCTACTTCATTGATGCTGTGGGTCCCATGATACTCATAATAATTGGTCTCTATACTTCCTCTCAGGGCGGCAATAAACAACATGCTAAAGATGGCTGAAGCTGAACAAAGATAAGGGAGTGGAGAGCATGTGATTGGCTACAGTACGTGTATGGGGTGAGAGTAAATAAGATAATAGAATAACCATAGTACTTTATTAGACGACGTTGGAAATTTTGCTTTGTTACGGAATAACACAGACATACAAGAGCGGTGTATCCACAGTTATCTTTAGTGGGAGGAAAAGAGCCAGAGAGAGAGAGAGAGAGAGCGAGAGAGAGAGAGAGATAGAGAGACAGATATAAATACAGACAGACAGACATAGAGAAAGAGAGAAAGAGAGAAAGAGAGAGGGATACATACAGACAGAGAGACAGACAGACAAGACAGACACGCAGAAATAGAAAACGAGTGAGAATGAAATTAAGATTTTATAGAGACATAATAATGAGTGGTAGCAATTGAGACAGACGGTAATTTAAAAAGAGAAAGAGAGAGATAGAGAGAGAGAGAGAGAGAGAGAGATAAAGAGAGAGAGAATGGGAGAGAGACAGCGACATTGCAATTAAGAGAAAGATATATTGTTAGATAGATACAGAGTGAGGGAGAGAGAGACAAAGAGAGAGAAAGAAAGAGAGAGAGAGAGTGAGAGAGAGAGACAGAGAGAGAGATGCGGGTAGAGAGGCATTGTACTTTATTTACTAGCCGAGTTTTTATTTTTTGCCCCTGCCTACTTATGCAGGGAACATATAGTTTGGACTTTGTAGCGGCCCCCTAACTCTAACGTGGGACCCATCTCCGTAACCCATCCCCACTTAGCTGTGGGCGAAGCCCTGATAGCATTTTATTTTTAGTTAAGTGGACATACAATTAATGTGCGAAACCGCATTCTCTCGTGTGGGAAGCTACTCGTGTTTCTTGTTGCTAGGGACGCCGCAGTATTAAATGCCCATGGCCACAGAGCGTTGTGACCCCGGAGGTCGTTAGCAGGTAGAGTTTTGAATTGAAGGTCTCGGGATCGAACCGAGATAGGGTCAGCCTGTTCCGAAAGATGGCTTTACATTATGACTGCTAAAGACAAAAAAAATATGACTTTTCCGTTCCGATCCTGTATGGAGGCAAGTAAGAGTGTCATACACTAGTTTTGAACCTCGTCCACACTGATGAAGATGAATAACAAATCAACCAACAAACCAATAAACCAACCAGCCCTTAATTAAGTGGTATAAGCCTTAATGTATCTGCTGAGTTTTAAAGTTTAAAAACCCGTGTAGATCAATAAATAATTATTGGTAATGCTTTTGACTTAAGACCAAATAGTCTCTGGTTCAAATCCCTGCTTAAGTCCCTTCTCCTTATGCAATATCTTCAGTTCTCAAAGAGGACATAAGACCTTGGAAGATTACAGTTTCAAAAGGCGAGTTGGTATATCATTTTTGCAACAATATTTTAAGCATGAACGACAAAGCGTAATCATTATTGGTAGCATTCACTAAGTACTACTTAGAACATGAATCCTTAAAAAATTGAGTATATCGTTACTTACATAATCTAACAGATTATGTGATCTGTCTATAGCACAGTGATCTACCTGTTAATCTCATTTTGGTAGCTTTGCTTCTAAAGTGAGTCTTTTTATATATACTTGTCTGAATGTGAATCGAACCGCAGCAGTATGATTGGACGCCTTACGCACTACCATTTAACCATAACGTGTTCTAGAAATTTAGGACCCATTGTTTTCTCTCTATAACTTTGCTTCTAATGTTAAATTTTCTTTTGTTTACTTTGACCTTCCTAAGTGGGGCTCGAACACACAACCTTGAGATTACTTTCTACACTTCGAGCACCATGCCATTGATACAGTCATGGACTATATCTTCACTAAGGCCAGAACCAAACTGCCGCTGGCAGCTGGGGTGGGGTCAGGGTTAGGATTAGGGTTAGTGTTAGAGTTAGGGTTAGTATTCAGGTTCGGCTTAGGGTTAGGGTTAATGTTCGGGTTCGGGTTAGGGTTAGTGTTAGGGTTAGGGTTAGTGTTAGCGTTGTTGTTAGGGTTAGCGTCTTTGTTAGGGTTAAGTTTAGGGTTAAGTTTAGGGTTAGGTTTAGGGTTAGGGTTAGGTTTAGGGTTAGGGTTTGGGTTAGTATTCAGGTTCGGCTTCGGGTTAGGGTTAGGGTTAGGGTTAGGTTTAGGGTTAGTGTTACACATCTGTTGTCTCTACCACTTGGAGTATCATACATTAAACTTGGGACCCGGAATTGAAAAAGCCTGTTCACTACGGAGGGCTCTGAGAAACCAAACAACACGTTAAATCTAATCGGTTGTCAAAAATGTCAGTGGGTTTTCTCAAAAACAATTGCAAAGGCTTGTATGGTTCAACTTTACCCGACATTTTAAAATGACATGTGCATTCATTGTGATGTTTCATCATTTTAAAATTAAAACCAGCAAACTACTTTTTATAATAGTTTATTGTGTCATCTAGCATAAAATATGTGTGTAGATAACTAATAAAGGAGGTTGAAATAATTATAATGTATTTCTGGAACCGAAATCTCTTTCCGATTTCAAACTGTAAAAATATTAACAATTATAGAGGAGTTGCTTCTATGGTATGAGAGTTTGAGCTCATAACCGATAAGAACGACTGGTACCTAATTCACCTTGGAAACCTCAGGAATTAAAAAAACAAAAGTCGGATTTGAGCTTTGATGAAAACATCAGGTCGTTCCCCTGCTTGCCACCACCTTTCACAGTGAACTGAACGCGCACATTAAATTTATAAGATAAAGCGTAACGATTTTAAACCACAAGGGAAATTTAGGTTAAATCCATCACCAGTAACTAGTTATCTATACATGTTATTCTCTCTCTGTCTCTCTCTGTCTTTCTCTCTCTCTTTCTCTCTCTCTCTCTCTTATTTCCTTCTCATTTTTTTTGTAATTGTTCGTTATTACTGTTACAATAAAAATATGTTGCCCCGCTCCTCCATGAATGTGGCATATTTTCTGTTTAAGTCCAATGTGTATATCGTGTGTATTATTTCTGTAAACTAATTTTTTGTTTTGTTTTGTTTTCGTACTGAAAAAAAAGATTTATAAAAGTAAACATTTTTCTAAGAAATGTCAATTGTATTTTAGAGAAAAGTTTTATCTAAAATATTTTCTACACAATTTTCGCTAACCCTGCGTCTAAAAAAAACCGCATACCTTAATGAATATCTTTTTCAAGACATGTCATGTACGTAACCTTTATAGTAAAAATAATAAAGAGAAACGTCCCATAATATATTTCTTTTTCTGTGGATCATTAATATAACAATGGTATCGACCTCACGTTCAAGATTTAGGAATATCCAAAAACATCTTAACAAATAAAACGAAAAACAAAAGCCGTTAAAACAAATGTAACTAAAGTATTGTATTTATATTTTCCTGTTTTACAAAATCAAAAATCAAAGATATGTACACAAATATGCAAATAAAAACAGCAAAACAATATTTCTTATCACTGTGTGGAATAAGTTTATGTCAACAACAAAAATAGACATACTGTGGAAAAATAACATCGAAAGGAAACAAAAATCAAAACATTAGGAACAAAAAAAAAAACATAATACGTAGTGATTAAGAGCTAACTTATCTTGTTAAAAGAGCTTGTAAAAACAAGAGAATTTCATATTATGAAAAACAAACATTATTATCGTATTAACAAAACAAGTATTGTTAACACTCAACACATGCATATACAAAAAACAAACAAAAATGAAATCAGTATCAACAATGTTAATATTTCAAGGGAAAGCAAAACGATAGTTATGTACAATTATTCCAAAATATCTATATAATCATAGACAATAAAGCACAATTCTATTGAAGTACTACAAATAAACATCAACAACAGCATTACTGCAAAACAACAATAATACAATTAAAAACAACGTTGATTATATTACTAATGTTGTTGTTTATCCTGAAACAACAGCAGTAAAAACAACAGCAGCCGCAGCAACAACAACAACAACAACAACAACAACAACTACTACTGCAACCATCACTACAGCTACTACCACTACTACTACTACTACTACTACTACTACTACTACTACTACTACT
>RQTK01000553.1:48325-54700 GCA_003991915.1 Elysia chlorotica | reverse complement strand
GCCAGCCAGCCAGACAGACAGACAGACAGACAGACAGACAGACAAATATACAGTCAGACAGACAGAGAGAAAGAGAGAGAGGGAGAAATAGAGTGAAAGAGATTGAGTGAGAAAGAGAAAAAGAGAGAGAGATAGAGAGAGATAGAGAGAGAGAAAGAGAGAGAGAGAGACATAGAGAAAGAGAGAGAGAGATAGTCAGAGAGAGAGAGAGACAGAGACAGAGACAGAGACAGACAGATGGTGCGTGAATTATCATGACTGGCAGAACCAGATACGTAAGATACACATTGAATCATTATTTTCTTTGGTATATCTAAGGTCGATTTCACAATGTCTGAAGCAAATTTGGCTTGCGACTGGTATCTCGTACATGGTCGAGGCAATACAGGAATTTTACGTCTCCCCATGTGTGCGAAAAATTGTGATGGCCGACCAAGCAGTGGACATCGGATGAAAACGGACAGCTCTCGGAGACCTCTGGAAGGCGGCCCCTAAGTGACCACTCTGGTTTCGTCCCACATTTCACTTGTTTAATGAGGCAGATTGATGTATAGGGTTGTTTGTTTATTGACTGTAGAGATGAAGGCGTGTGTTTTTTTTTTCGTATGGTGTTGGTTCGAATCCCATACGTGCCATTTAGATTTCAATTTGTTGTTTTTCTTATGCTTCGCCCACTGTCTCGGTTGAGGTCCATCTACTTCAGAGAATGTCTCTTTAACCCTGTATAAGTAAAGCTGAATGGTTCCTGTCTGTACGGTGCCTGAATTCTACTCATTCTGTCCCGCATAGATATTCAGTATATTTTAAGTGGCTGAGACAGGATACAGGAGCCCTGGTCTCACCGAACTGTCTCTGTGTTGGCATTATTGTTGGACGTCAGTCTTAAACATTAGTTGTCCATAATGCAGCCTTGTTGTCGACATTGGGTGTAAAGAAATCAACCAATGAGCTTCTGCAAGTAGCGTCTTGTATCGAGCTCGACCAATACCATCTATACACCTCGATTACTTATTGATTCCCCATAGTGTATTAGTTTTGACCTCAATCTAGTTTCTGACGTCCGGCTGCTTTTTCTATGCGGTAGCCATGAAACCAAGAAGGCAAATGGATGGCGCAAAGAACTATGGTTCGGACCTCACTGGTGTCATTTATCTTTCTCGATTTCTTGTGCATCTTCATTTTGAATGAAGCGTGTCTGTTTGAATCTAGGTTTTCGGTCACGCTCATGTGGTAGAGCGTTGATCTTCAGATCAGGAGGTCTGCGGACCGAATCCCACGATCGGCAGATTTATTTGTCCGATATTCGTACCATGTTGGGTCGGTGTCAGTATAATGTAACCGGCTGAGACAGGAGTCATGGTATCCCCGCCCTGTCTCGTGTGTGGCAGCACGTAAAAATTGTCAGACGTCCGTCTTGGGGTCCCGTTGCTGTAAAGGACTCCCTAGAGGAACCTAGGAGACGTTAAACCCTATTTAGAACACGCCCTCGTTCCTTAAGAAATCAAACGTGTGAAAGGACAACTCACACAGGGTATAATTAACTTACTTCCCTTTGCAGCTGGGACAGAAACATCCTCAGATTATCTCCCTTGGGATCTTGTTAGGCTGGGTATTCTGGTGGCGGAAATTGGCACAAACCACCGGAAGTAGAAGAGATACAGAGGTCATCGGCCGCGCAGGATTATTTCCCCTTCTTGATGTCCAAGTGTGGGAGTCACAGCTGGTCTTTGATTTTTTTTAATGTGTAGTGTTCATTTATAAAACTACTGTGATTGAACTAATGATTATAAATTTCTTTTAAACTAATAATATCGTGAAAGTTAAAACTATTAGATTGCCATATTTGAAATGGTGGAACAATACTAAATTAGAATATTTGTCTTCTGTCACGCCGCCTGTCGCCGTATAGGATCCCCCAGGGGAACCTAGGAGACGTTAACACCCGGAGAGAGGGAGAGGTGGAACAATACTAAATTAGAATACCAATAGGGTAATACCCTCGGCTTTAACTATGCAGCCATACGATCTCCCGCCTCACTCCATTAACAGAAAATTAAATGTATAAACCTAACCTTACCCGTCCCCCCAGCGTAGAAGGGAAGGTTTGTCTTATCTGTCTCAACCTATACCCCCTTTCCACTTTAGAACCTCCAAAATTAGGGAACCCCATACATAAGAGGACCAGCCTCGTAGTAATAGAGTGAACTAGCATAGGATCTATCATGTCTTGTCTTCCTCCTGATCTTTTGTCTTCTGTCAACGCCGCCTGTCGCCGTATAGGATCCCCCAGGGGAACCTAGGAGACGTTAAACCCGGAGAGAGGGAGATAATTCTCTCCATCCCTCTATAGAGAATACTATTAGATTGCTGTTGTAACTTCTTAAGTAAAATCATAATATTTTAAAGCCAAAAAATTAAATCAAATTAAGAGAACGATATATTTGTGATTTCATTACATATACGAGAAGATAAACACTTAATATCCAAATAGGATATCACTGAAGTCAAGAAACTTGCGACTAAATAGAAAAATATTGTGTCGCGTCGGATAAAAAGATGGTTGATCGATAAAAAGATGTAATAAGAAGTATCACGGTATATTTATAGAGCAGTAAATAAAAATAAGAATTTACAGCTATCTAAATACATGTATATATATATATATATATATTAATGGATATAAAGATGTTAAAATTTATTAAGATATATACAGAGAGAGAAAGAGAGAGAGAGAATGAGGGGTAGATCAGAAGATAAATAGATAGATAAATACATTTATTACCAGATAGACATACAGGTAGAACAGTTGATTGATACAACGAAATAAATAAATAAATAAATAAATAAATAAATAAATAAATAAATAAATAAATAAATAAATAAATAAATAAATAAATAAATAAATAAATAAATAAATAAATAAATAAATAAATAAATAAATAAATAAATAAATAAATAAATAAATAAATAAATAAATAAATAAATAAATAAATAAATAAATAAATAAATAAATAAATAAATAAATAAATAAATAAATAAATAAATAAATAAATAAATAAATAAATAAATAAATAAATAAATAAATAAATAAATAAATAAATAAATAAATAAATAAATAAATAAATAAATAAATAAATAAATAAATAAATAAATAAATAAATAAATAAATAAATAAATAAATAAATAAATAAATAAATAAATAAATAAATAAATAAATAAATAAATAAATAAATAAATAAATAAATAAATAAATAAATAAATAAATAAATAAATAAATAAATAAATAAATAAATAAATAAATAAATAAATAAATAAATAAATAAATAATTAAATAATTAAATGAATAAATAAATAAATAAATACAACCAAAATAAATAAACAAATTAGTTAATTAATTAATTACTTAGAAAATACAAAAAATTAAGAAAGAAAAAAAAAGAAAAATAACGATGGTATTTCTTTCCTCTGTTATCTAAAATGAAAGTAGGAATTCAGTTCGTTTCGAGGCAGGCTGGGTTCTATCAAGTCCTATAACTGAATTTAAGTGTCTAGGAGGATACTGTAAATCGTTAGTGTGTGAGAAATAAGACACGACATTAGAAAGATGGGGAGCGCAATGTTAGACTATCTTGGGGTTCTTTGTTCTAATTATATTTCTTTATATCCTCTTTTTTAAGTATCGTCTTTAAAGTAAAAATTATGTAATGTCTTGAATTTACAAAACTTTATTCCTTGTTGTTTAATTTTTTTATTTTTTTTTTTTTTTTTTTTTTGGGGGGGGGGGGGTTACAACACAAAAATGAAAACGTGAATTTTCCTTAGATTTTTTTAAAATTGTAATAGGTTTTACTACTGAAAATTATATCCATTTTGAATTTATGAAAAATCTCTCCCACATAGATCCTGCTATTCATAAACAAGGGTATATAAAACAAGACACAACGATCAGAGTAATAAAGCTGTATCTTGGAAAAATTCCAAAACAAACATATGTCAATTTTATTTTCTGCCGCTCACATACAGTGCTGTTATACTATGAGTCCTGTCTCAGCCAATCACATCTATGTTCACACCAACAGTACGAAATTGGACAAACACATGTCAGCGTGAGTTTCTAATCGACGACTTTCCAGTTGGGAGACAAACTCTCCGCCATTTACACTAATTCAACCCTGCACTCCCCCCACCACTCACTCCCGGAGGCACCCCTCCCCTTCGCTTTTTTGTGTAGTCATAATAAAACATTTACTAACTTGGTAAAAATAATCTCAACAAGAATTAATTGACATAAAAAAGAAGTGTGTCTGATTTATTGCGCCCTTTTCAGTAACATATGATGTTGTTGTTGTTGTTGTTGTTGTTGTTGTTGTTGTTGTTGTTGTTGTTGTTGTTGTTAGTCCAGTGGCCTCTGAGCTTGCGCTCTTTTGCCTAGGTCCATGAACATATAAAACTCAACACACACATACACACTCGTACAGACGTAAACACCAACAGATACAAGACACCAAAAAAAAGTCTTGTTCGCCTTGGTAGCAGCTTAGCTTAACCGCCCCTGTCCGCCATCTTGGAGTTGAATTACCCAGACTGCCTC
The DNA here is from genome assembly GCA_003991915.1 of Elysia chlorotica. NCBI lineage: Eukaryota > Metazoa > Mollusca > Gastropoda > Plakobranchidae > Elysia > Elysia chlorotica. Next base: position 50,109 of record RQTK01000553.1, on the reverse strand, counting down.
ACTGCGGATATTCCCACAGATTAAAGCCAACGGTTCCAAGGTCTGGCGTGTTTTAATCCCCGACTTCGGAGATGTCTGACGTCTCGTGATGCCAGAACAAAGCAAACCATCACAGGGATACACGTTTTTGTCGATAAAGGAAATGACACATTTTTACAAAGCCGAGAATAGAGATCTGCTGACAAGAAAAAAATATCCAATATCCTAGATGTGTATTGTCGCTGACTAGATAAAACAACTCGCAAAGTTATACATGAATTGTCGCTGACAGAAAAAAAAATATATTAAAAAACCGATACATGGGCTGTCACTTACATGAAAAAATATCAAAATCCTAGATGTGACGAACTGGAAGAAAAAAAATATATTAAAAAACCGATACATGGGTTGTCACTTACATGGAAAAAAAATTAAAATCCTAGATGTCACGAACTGGCTTATGGGGTAAAGCGTTGGTCTCTAGATTGGAGTGTTTACGATTCAAATCCCTAATAGGCAAAAATGTGTTTTGTCAAATTTCCGCCCCTGTAACTAGTTGTATCGGGGCCAGTATAATGTGACATTCTGAGACTTGATTCGTGTGTGGTAGCACATAAAATTGTCAGTCTTGGGGCCCGTTCACACAATAAAGTTTATATAGTGCTGACATATGACGTTAAACGAACCACTACTATAACTCAAAGTTACAATAGTTATACAAGTCTTCTTTAAAACGTTGTTTTTTAACACAATAGAGGCGGTATTATGAATACCTGATGTATCAAAAACTGAAGATACATAAACAATTCGGTGTAATCTAATTCACCAGTTTTCACACGATTCATTGATAAAGAAGCAAAATATGAGGCAACAAGGCTAAATCAAGTGAAAGTTACGACTGTTTGTCCATTATTCGGGGTGATGTTCAGGATAGAAAAAATTATCGAGCGAGCAGTCTGAAGCTTAAAAAATTTAGCTCTCAAGTAATAAGAACCAGAGATAGTACTTATGTTTGCGAAAAAAAAGTCTATCTATAACAGTTGTTATAATAATTATATAGAAGATTTTATCTACATATATAACAATGGCTTATTAATAGCGAGAAGACACACAGAACCTGAAACAAATCTAGCTTTTTTGTGTTTTTATATTTTCTCTCTGCCTCTATGTCCCTCTGTCTGTATGTCTCTCTTTTTTTCTCGTGTATAGATGGAAAGTACCAGATATTACTGAAGAGACCAACCCTAAACCAAAGAAAGGAAATGTTTTTTTTTTTCTAACTGAGCCCACAGAAAACGTGTCCTGCTGTCAAACACAAAGAACTGGTCGCCTGACAAGAGAAGCTGCTCGAAACTCTAGAGTCGTGACAGGCAATTAATTTTTATTATATATATTATGTTATTCCACTACCTCTCTGTCAATAGTTCTCTCACTTTATCTATATTTCTAAAACAGCCTCGCGTAGTTTCCCATATGTAAAATACTCTAGCTACGCACTGAAAGCTTTTTATTTGCGAACCGTGGTTTAAGGCTCACAGAGGCAGCACAAAAAATGGTCAGACATCAGTCTTAGAACCTGTCCACGATGTAGAATTATTATATACATTGCTAATGTTGGACGTCAAAAAACTAAAACCACAAACACAGTGGAAGCATTCTCGATCTGTAATAATTATGAATTGTCTCAAACCTTCCCAGTTCTCTTTGGTGATGTTTTCTAACCATTTATCTATGCACAGCCTATACAAAACCCGAAGGAATTCGATACATTTTTGCAGGATGTCAAGGGAAAATTCACAGAGGAA
>RQTK01000553.1:43325-45825 GCA_003991915.1 Elysia chlorotica | reverse complement strand
GAAACAAAAGCTTGAAAGTTAGAGGGAAAGAAGAGGACACTTAAAAAGTAAGAAGGAAAAAAAAAACATTAATAACCTTAATAGTATTGAGAAGGAGAGAAGAAAACCTTTAAACATGAGATTTAACGAACGATTGAGAGAGACAGAAAGGGAAAAAAAAAAGAAAAATTTGAATAATTGTGAAGAACATAAAAGGAATAATATCCTACAGAAGATAAAGGGCAAAGGAGAAAAATTAAATAAGGCAGATGAAAAGAAGATAACATTAAAAACTGAGACGGAAAAAGGAAGAATTCAAATAATAATAAAGAAAATAAAAAATAACTAGAATGACGAAACATGAGATAAAAAAGGAATCGACAAAGCAATTGAGAGCAAATAAAACTTACAGCCGAGTACAATTTTATTATTTTGATTGAAAAAAGGAATTACTCGAAGAATACAAATAAAAAAAGAGGAAAATTCCGAAAGTTTGGGAGGAAATTAATAATAGAATCACTGAATAAGCGCAAGATAAGAATGTAAAATTAAATTAGTGAGGACGTCAGAAGGAACCTTCCCAAATTGAGCAACATTGGTTTTTGTTTTTGTTTTTGTTTGGTTCCATTTCGATAACAAACGAAATCTCCAAATTAACCCTCCTCGCTCTATCAGTAAAATGTTTCTGTAAAAAACCGATAAAATATACGGTTCGATTTCTCTGTATTAGCACACGGTCCAATTTCTAGGTAAAGGGTAGACTTAACTTATTTCTTGCTCACTGTCTGTATTTCTTTGTATGTATCTTTTTGTGTATCTATCTCAATACATTTTGCCAGTGTGTTTGTTTATAACTTTGTCTATATATCTGTCCTTTCGTTTCCTATCTATCTATCTATCTATCTATCTTCTATCTATCTATCTATCTATCTATCTTCAATAAATGTTGCCAGTGTGTCTTTTTATAACTATGTCTTTCTATATGTCATTCGTTTCGCCAACCCCCTTTTCCACACACACACACACCTTTTTCATTTCTCTCTGGCTGCCTCTTTTCCTAATATCTTTCCCTCTTTCTGTGTTGTTCGTTTGTCTATCTATCTATCTGTCTATCTATCTATCTATCTATCTATCTATCTATCTATCTATCTATCTATCTATCACTTTAATTCTTTCTGTCTTTATATCTCCCTATCTCATACAGTCGACCACATCTCTCTGTGTAATTTCAATAGTGAGTGCTTTTATACATCTCTTTATCTCTTCTTCTCGTTTTTTTTTTCTTTCGATGTCTCTCTCTCTCTCTCTCTTTCTCTCTCTCTCTCTCTCTCTCTTTTGATATGTCTTCCATTTCTCAGTTACTATCTCTCTGTCTTTTATCATTCAATCTCTCTCCCTGCCACTGTCTCTCTTTCTGTCTCTCCTTCATTTGACTACTTTAATCCTGATCCCGATTGACTTTAAAGTGAATTAGTGTAATTTCAATGGTGGCTGCTTTTATTTCTCTCTCATTCTCTACTCATTCAATCTCTCCTTCTCTCCCTCTCTCAAACTCTCTCAATATCTCTCTCGCTTTATCTCTCTCTCCCTCACTCTATCTCTCTCTCGCTCTCTATCAATCTATCTCTTTTAATCTCTCTCTCTCTCTCTTTCCCTTTCTATTAATCTATCTCTTTCCCTCTCTATCCCTCTCTCTCACTCTCTCTCTATCTTTCTCTCTCTCACTCTCTCTATCAATCTATCTCTCTTAATATATCTCTCTGTCTCTTTCTCTTTTTTCCCTACACAATCCTAAATACACCAAACTTCAATCAAACAATGTTTATCACAAATACAAGTTGTTTACTTAGACTAATTGGACAAATATATTTTTATCCCTCGCTTATTTTCTCCTAACATCATAATTCGTAATAGCATGTAATCCACTCCATACCTTTCAATTTCATTTTTTTTTTGTTTTTGTTTTTGTTTGTTTTTAAATACAACACCTATAAGGATTTTATAGACTTTCCTCTTTTTACGTTTTTCTACCACTTAATATACCCACCCCCCACCTACCCATTACCCGTTCCACCGACTCATTTCTCATTTCTGTCTCAACTTCGCCAATGAAAATTTCAGCCTGTTTGTTTCCAGATATTTATGTTTACTTTCTTTCCGCCAAAGTCAAACATGTATTTCCCAAACAAATTGAAAATAACATCTCTCCCAGAAATTTTATGTAAACCTATCTTTTATACCTAACATTACTTCCATTTTCTAGATCTATGCCAATGAAATTGCATGCGGTACGAACAAAAATGTTTAAAAAAATTTTTCTTCACGGCCCTTCTTTCGCCCCCAAAAAGGTTAAAAAGGTAAATAGCCTCCCCCCCCTCCCCCCTCCCCTAGAAAAAAGGAAATTCTCTCTCACTCTCTGCCTGTCTGTCTGTCTCTCCCTCTCTCTGTGTTTGTCTGTCTTTCTCTCTCTCTCTCTCTCTCTCTCTCTCTCTCTCTCTCTTTCATTCTCTCCTTTGACGCA
>RQTK01000553.1:26929-39155 GCA_003991915.1 Elysia chlorotica | reverse complement strand
AAGGAAAAAGAAAGAAAGAGAGAGAGAGAGAGAGAGAGAGAGAGAGAGAGAGAGAGAGAGAGAGAGAGAGACGTTAAAAAATAGTTACGAAGTCTTTGATGAGAAAAAAATATTTTATAAAATACAAAACTACATGAAAACCTCACAATTACAGCCCAGTTACGTTTTATAATACAAGTCACAGAAGATAAAGAGGTCTATAAACCCCACATCTTATTTCAAATTGATGTAATATTAATAGCGAAAAACCTTTTAAACTATTAAAAAAGTTGAGGCAAGAACAAAGAACTCCACATAACTACATCAAACGTGTCTTCTGATCAAAGTATAACATTACAACATGATTCACAGCAGGGATATTGATAACCAAAAAGTATGTTGATTGTCAGGAAAATTTAATGTCAAAGTTTGTTTTTTTTTTTTTTTGACAGCTGTAACTGATGTCGGATTTAACTGAAAGGGGGCGATTGTCAAGATATTTTAGAGAAGCAAATAAAATCTGTCTGTCTGTCTGTCTGTTTATCTGTATGTCTGTCTGTCTATCTGTCTGTCTGCCTGCTTGTTTGTCTGTCTGTCTGTCTGTCTGTCTGTCTGTCTGTCCGTCTGTTTTTCTGGCTGGCTGTCTGACTGACTGTCTGTCTGTTGTCTATCTGTCTATCTATCTATATGTCTGTCTGTCTGTCTGCCTGTATGTTTGTCTGTCTGTTTGTCTGTCTGTCTGTCTGTCTGTCGGTCTGTTTGTATTTCTGTCCGTCTGTCTATGTGTCTGTCTGTCTGTCTGTTTTTCTGGCTGGCTGTCTGACTGTCTGTCTGTTGTCTATCTGTCTATCTATCTATATGTCTGTCTGTCTGTCTGTCTGTCTGCCTGTATGTTTGTCTGTCTGTTTGCCTGTCTGTCTGTCTGTTTGTATTTCTGTCCGTCTGTCTATGTGTCTGTCTGTGTGTCTGATTTTTCTGTTTGTATCCGGCAAAGTTGTCTCTTTTTCCTTTTATCCCACGCTGCTTCTATCTTTCTATAATCTCTAATCTCTCTCTTGCTCTCTCTGCCTTTTTCTCTTTCTCTTTCTATCTCTCTTTCTACTATATCTATATATCTATACACACACATAGAAATTGTATGTTCTCTCTTTATCTCTATTTCTCTTTCCCTAACGTGTAATTCGCGCTTTGTTACGTTACTCTATTATATCTGTATTTCTATGAAAATTAGAGAGATATTTTCAGATCGATATCGATTTATGTTGTTTTGACTGGTCTGATCACAAAGTTATCATCTTAACCTTTAAAATCCTAACTACAGTCATTTTAAAACCCCACCTACCTTCTGTTTATTTCTAAACCAGCCTGTTTTCCCTTTATAATCATTTTAAATCATCCCATTTTTCTTAAAGTTAAGCTTATTACTAAACAGTTTTTCCGCCACATTATTTCATCTCTTTTATTTTTAAATCCTTTTTAGGGGAAATGTCCTCATTTCCTGTCTCTTTTTGTCAATGTCTTTTACTTACTCTCTCTCTCTCTCTCTCTCTCTCTCTCTTTCTTGTATCCTAGCTTTCTTTTTTGCTCTCTCCCTTTACCCCTCTCTTTCTCTTTTTCTCGCTCTCTCTCTCCAACCTTCTCTTTTGCTCTCTCTCTCTCTCTCCCTCTCTCTATCTCACTTTCTCGCGCTATAGCTTTCTTTTTTTGCTCTGTCCCTTTACCTCTCTCTCTCTTTCTCTCTCTCTCTCTCTCTTTCTTTCTCGCGCCCTAGCTTTCTTTTTTGCTCTCTCCCTTTACCTTTCTCTCTCTTCAACCTTCACTTTCTCTCTCTTTCTCTCTCAATTCCTAACTTTATATTTCCCTAAAATATTTTTAATGTGAATTTTTACTCTGCGCCTAACTGCCCTGAAGCCAAAAATAATAGGCTATTACTGCTTTGTCAAAAAGATACTCTTCGCCCCACTAGCTGCGCACATCGCATTTGACTAGGAAACGCATTTCGGTTCGAGAGTAACAATACTGCGTCTCGGCGGGAGTTTTCTTGCCTCCTCAATCATGGCCGTCTGATTCTAGCAGACGCAGAGCACGATAAAAAGCCATAACTGGAGATTTTCGTACAAAGCAGCCATTTTAGAAGCTTTGCGATGCGGGGACCTTAGCGAAAATGAAGACATTAAATGTTATTATGTAATTATATTTTAGTAAGAGAGTCTTTACCGGCGTTCAACCCTAGACTGAATGGGTGAATTAACGATTAAAAAAGTTCTTTCTCTAGCGTCGTTATTATGTAACCCATAATCTTTGGGTAGGTTGCAAAGTATATGATAACTACTGAACCAGAAGATTCAGAATATAAAAGTCGGTTATTACAAAACAAAAAGCTACAAAAATCCGAACTCATCCTTGAAAATGTCAGAAGATATAAAGTAATTTCTAAAACGTATTATAATTCGGAATGGATGGAGTAAAAAATCCCAACAAAAAACAGATTAAGTTTCATCCTCTTACTGTCGATGTTCGTTAAAATTTTGAAATCTTAAAGAGAAAAAAGTGAAAAGAGAAAAATAGAGAGAACGATAAATCACCAGGGAAGAAAAAAAATCGATACTAAAGGATAAATAGAGACATAAAGAAAGAGAGAGATAGAGATAGAGAGGGGGAGAGAGGGGAAGATAAAGAGAGAAAGAAAAGAGAGAGAGAGAGAGAGAGAGAGAGAGAGAGAGAGAGAGAGAGAGAGAGAGAGAGAGAGAAAGGGAAGAGCGAAACAGTCAAACAGTCAAACAAACACACAGTATTATTAGTAATTCGTAATCTCCGATAAGTTGTTTACAAAATGATCGCCTGTCTCCTTCACGTCACTCATGTAACGACTATTCACTAAAGCTGGTAATGAATTGATAAGGTCTTCCATCACCTTCCTTGTCCAAGCCTATTTTATTACCTCTCTCTTCCCTCTCTCTCTCTCTCTAGAGACAGAGAGAGACAGAGAAAAAGAAAGAGTTAAATAGTCAAACAAACACATAGTATTAACAGCCATACATAATTCTCCAGTAAGTTGTTAACAAATTGATCGCCTGTCTCCTTCACGTCACTCATGTACCGATTATTCACTAAAGCTGGTAATGAATTAATAAGGCATTCCATCACCTTCCTTGTCAGACCCTATTTTATTCTATCTCTGTTCCTCTTTCTCTCTCTATCTATCAATCTGTCTCTCTCTATATATATTTTTCTGTCTCTCTCTATATACCTATCTCTCTCTCTCTATCTCTCTCTCTCTCTCTCTCTCTCTCTCTCTCTTTTCTTTCTCTCTTTGTCTCCCTTGTCTATCTTTCTCTCTATCTCTAAGTCTCTCTTTTTCTCTCTGTCTATCTTTCGCTATTACCCATTCTTTCTCTCTCTTTCTCTCTGTCTCTCTCTCTCTCTCTCTCTCTCGGATATTTATGTCTCAAAAAGCTATATGAATAGCATTTAATAACCCACCTATTCCTCCCTCTCTATCTCTTTCTGTCTATTCACCCTCTCCTCGCTCACTCTGCAAATGCATCTGTCTCCCTCAAGGTTCGATATGATTTAAGAACCCTTTGATCCCCGCCTTCTACGGGAGTGGTAGCTATGGGGTAGAACGACGGTTTCCGACGCAAGAGGTCCAAGTTCGAGCCTTGGCTATCTTGCTCCCTACTGGTTGGGTTGTTGTCAGTATTAACGTGACCAGCTTAGACAGGAGTCATGGTATCCCCGCCCTGTTTTGTGTGTCGCAGCACATAAAATTGCCCGACATCAGTCTTGGGGAGCGTCCACAATGTAGCATAAATAGTGCTAAGGTTGAACGTTAAACCAGCATAACACTACTACCCTCCCTCTACCCCACATTCCCATAAAGAAACGTAAAGCCCCGTAAAATCATATCAAGCCAATTACAGATAACATATTAGTGCCAGCTTTAGGTAATAGCCTTAAGTCGGTAGTTACAATGAGGGCGGTCGTAGATCTCTGGTGGATTTGTTGTGATGACGTCACTCCCAACCCACTCCCCTAATTTCTTTGACATTGTATATTTCTCACCCACTCTGCCTTTCTCTCTATCTCTCTTTTTCTCGATGCATCTTTCTGTATGTATGCCTGTCTATGTATGTGTCTCTCTATGTCTGTCGTTCTGTATCTTTCTTTTTTTCACTCTCTCGCTCTAGCTCTTTCCTATTTCTATTCTATGCTATCCTGACTGTGTCCGTATTTCTTAATTTCAGTCTTTCCTTTTCTTGCATTGTCTTTCCGTCTTACTTCTGCTCTCTCTCTCTCTCTCTCTCTCTCTCTCTCTCTCTCTCTCTCTCTCTCTCTCTTTCTCTCTCTCTCTCTCTCTCTCTCTCTCTCTCTCTCTCTCTCTCTCTCTCTCTCTCTCTCTCTCTCTCTCTCTCTCTCTCTCTCTCTCTCTCTCTCTCTCTCTCTTTTCTCTCCCCCCTCTTTCGGTCGCATCTTCTCTCTTTTTCCTATTTATATCACACACTCTCTCTCTCTCTTTCTCTCTCTTTATCCTTCCAATCTCATCTCCGCCAATTTCTACCACTGACTCCCACCCCCTCTTTATTTCTCCAAACCGCAATGTAAACCATTCCATATGCATGTGATTCCTACCCCTATGAATCAAAATGGTTGTCATGATTGCACCGCGCAAACACGGAAGCTGCCACAATAATAGGAGTTTAAACCACAAGAGTTATCTCCCGCTGCCGTAGAGCATCATTAATAGCTGGAGTTATACGCCCTTTGAAAACCACTGCTATCCCATCATGCATCTAATATCCGGGGTTGGTAACAAACGGCGTTTTCTTTCTTTTCTTTTAACATCAAACAGTAGGGTGGAGTTGAGTTGAGTTGGTTTAGCTCCAAACGTCAGCACTATATAGGCTATAAATATTTCGGACAGGGGCGGGGAGATCTGGATCCGTATACATATGAAGGCGTAGCCCTAAATAAAAGTCGGACGTAATTTACGTCTGAAATTTAAATTTAGTCAGCGACCCATTCATAAGAATTTCTTAGTACTAAGGGTTAAATTTTGTCGCAAGTCTATCTAAAGCCTATAAAAATCAATTATAATTACTTCGGTGTTTGTTTTAGTCATATTTTTGTTGTTTTATAATTTAATTTACCGTTTCGGCACACCTTGTTCAGGCATTTTTATGATTTTTCATAATTTAGATCTACAATAGAAAAGTAGAAAATGGGTCAAATGAAAGATTCCACCCAGTAGTTCATAGGAATAAAGAAATTAATAATAGATTTGAGTTTTTGGTACATTGTTTTTATAAATTTTACGACAAAAATTCGCCATAAATACTGGCTCAGTCTACGTAAAAAATTTAGTACAAACTACGTCATATTTTCACTCCTGTTTTAGCCAACCACATTAAACCGACAGCGACCCAAGCAGTTACAAAATAGGACAAATACATTTTTAACCAATCGTCGGATTCGAACCGCGGACCTCCCGATCTAGAGACAAACGCTCTAACACTTGAGCCAGTTCGTTCTCCTTTATTACCGTAACATCTAGAAGTAGGGTAGCGATTATTTCAGAACAGCAGAGTTTAAGTCGAAACCACAAACTGTTATGGTATTCAATGTTATTGATAGTCTATAAAATTATGCTTATTTTAAAGCTTTTCTTAGGGTTTTAAGTTTGGGTTTTAGCTAACTTAAAACATTTTCTTTTTTTTTTTAAACCACGGTCTATTGTTCTTTCCATTGATGTTGAACAAAACTGTTTTGCTTCATGATTGTATGAATTCATTTTTGATTTGTTTTGTTTTTCTTTTTCAGGTTTTGTGATATAATAATACCTAATGGTATCTTTCTTAGTTCTATAAAAAATATGCCTGATTTTCTCTTTCTCTACATATTTATTTCTTTCTCTTCCTTTCTTTCTTTCTCTTTTTCACCCTCTTACATTCTTTCCCTCTCTTGACCTCAATCTTTTTTAATCAGTCCATTAATCTGCCTTTCAATATTAGATTTTTTCTCTCTCCCTTAACCTCTATCTGTCTCTCTACCTTTTTCTTTCCTTTTCTCTGTCTATCTATCTAACTATGCATCCTTACTAATTCTCCCTCTCTCTCTCTCTCTCTCTCTCTCTCTCTGTCTCTCTCTCTCTCTCTCTCTCTCTCTCTCTCTCCTAATCGCTCGCTCGCTTTCTCTTTCGCCACTTTTATTCCATCATTTCTTCTTTGTATGCAAAACACTAACATTGAATTTCCCTCTATCGTAACTATCGTCTTCTCTCGTAACCATCTGCTCTTGTTAGTAATTTTAGCATGACTTCCTCTTTAACCAATTTTTGTTCGTACCAACCTCTTCCCCCCCCCCCCCCCAACTCTTTCTTTCTTTCCTCCTTCTATCCACCACCCTCACCCCTTTTACCTACTTCCTTGTTGCTTTCTGATCTCGTATTTCATTCAAAAACTAACGTTCAAATAATTGTACAACTCCTGTTCCATCTCTTATGCGTCCTATATCCTTCCTCCCCTTTAATATTCTAGCCAAATAAAGCTTGCTCCCAGCTGGAGGTCTCGTCTCCGAATGAAATTATTTTGGTCACCTGGGTGGCCTGAACTGTTTGAATATTTCAAACCTTGCGACATACACGATGAAAATGGGTGACATAATCGTTTCCCTTCCACCACGGACTTTCTGATCAGTCATTGTCTCCTTAGCCTAAATCTAGGTATAAGTTGTCGATATGATTGTACGCGGTAGCCCTTGGGTAGAACATCGACTTCCGTTGGAGAAGGTCCGTGGTTCGAGCCCTGGCGATGTCGCCCCTTACTAGTTGGATCGTTGTCAGTCTAATGTAACTGGCTGAGACAGGAGTCTCTTCGATCAGAGTTTTAAATCCCGGTCAATGCGGACATTAATTTTGACACTCTTTTAGCTTCTGACTGAGTTTGTGTTTGTATCACGTGACCGACTCAGACAGGAACCCTGGTATCCCCACATTGTTTCTGTGTGGCATCATCTGAAACACTGTCAGACTTTAATCTTTGGACTCGTCTACGCTAAACCTTAGTTGGTGTCTTTTTACGATAAGAAACTAGCCAACCCTTGGATTTTTAGCTTTTAAGCTCTTTCCTCCCCCTTACGTTTCTGTAAAGTTTTGTGAAGATAATTTTTAGGATAAGAGATGATTAGAGAATCGTTCATATTGGAGTCCATTTATTTATCTAGTAAAGTCAATGAAGAGGTCACGTGGTACACTCTGAAAGCCTCTGTCTGTTCAGTTTGACAACAAGTTTTGCCTTGGTCTATCTTTGATGTTTGACAACAAGTTTTGCCTTGGTCTCCCTTTGCAAATTGCCTCCTCTACTTTACCTTTCAATAAATCTTTTGCAAGATATGGCGTTTTAGATCGCCGAAATAGCTCAAATTTTCATTTGAAAATTGTGTTATAAATCGGAACTTACTTTCAGCAACAGACGTGATTTTACTTCAGTGTTCTTCTGCCCACCAATTTTTACGGCCCATTTTTATAAAAATCAATAATTCAGAGGCTGCTTTAATGAAATTTAAATAAAACTGGACACGAATCCTACCATACATACCAGTAAATAATTAAAATATGAAGTATAATACCAAACTGAAATACATCATTACATCCTCATATAAAGTATACTAGTTTCGTCATTACACAGAAAAGTAGTTGTAAGGTGAGCATAAGCATAGATCGCTGGTCGTGACATTGCAAAACTGAAAGCTAAAATCAAACGTGTCTGTCTATGATTTATACACCTATGGTCGCATAACGTAATAAGAACGGTATTTTTGCCTAGAGTTACTTAACTTAGTTGGAAGACACAAACTCTACGTTTGGTTTTCGCTCACCAAGCAAGGAAAGTAAGTAAACCCAAACGGTACGACATATTCTAGTCTATAAACACGAACGTAACGTGCGCAAAGCGATAAACCTATTATTTTGTTATAGCGGTTTTGGGTGTTTTAAATATCGATTTACCCTAAAAAGAAGTTGAAACATCTATTTTGAAAATTTTATATGTTGTATATATCGACTTCCTTATCATCAAGGATGGTAACCTTAATTGCTAAGTCTTGTTTAACACATTTTCGTCAGGGCTACAACGAAGAGTAAAATGAATGTTGAGGTGTGTTTGGCCTAAAACATAGATTAATGCTGATGTTGTGTTAAGTTAAGTTAGTTTAAAGTCTAACTTGAGCACTATATACTTATAGTGATGCTGGTATTCACATTGTACAATATAAATGTTCACACTAACCTAAAATCAGGAAATCTAATTGCTTTGATTTTGTGTACTTTATCGCTTTTTCAACTTTTTATATGACAACGATTCCAGTTTTACTACTACAGTATTCTAATGTACGCGCCGCTATTATCAGCATTAGAACGATGAGTATAAGGTGACCAGCTCTCTTTCTCTCTCTCTTCCTTTAATTGCCAAGTCCTCCCTAAGACATTTTCGTTAGGGCTAGAACGAAGAGGAAAATTAATGTAGAGCTGTGTTTCGTCTAAAACATAGATTAATGCTGATGTTGTGTTAAGTTAAGTTGGTTCAAAGTCTAATTTGAGTACTATATACTTATAGTGATGCTGGTATTCATATTGTACAATATAAATGTTTACACTAACCTGAGCAATACATCAGGATGTATTACTGCTTTGACTTACTTTGACTAGATTCCTTTTCGCAACTTCTTTATTAGACAAAGATTTCACAGTTTTAATACTACAGTATTCAAATGTGCACGCCGCTACTACCTGCATTAGAACGAGGAGTATAAAGTGACTGGCTGAGACAGAAGTCAAGATACACCCAATCTCTCTCTCTCTCTCTCTCTCTCTCTCTCTCTCTCTCTCTCTCTCTCTGTGGCAGCACTTAAAACTGTCGCACGTAAGTCTTGAGACCCGTCCACAATATAGAATTTATATTGCCGATGTCGGACGCGAAGTAACAAAATAAATACACTTAGAATGAAAACTAGAAATAACGATCACTCTAGGTAAGGTTAAAAAAAAAAAAACCTAGTTATAAAAAAAAATGTTTAATCGCATCCGACTTTTTAAACCGGGTTTTTAATAGGGTAAAACTAGACAGTGAAAGCGGGCTAGAAGACGGAGTGGTTTCTTAAGTGAATAGTCCTAAAGCGGCGACCTAAATAGTGAAAAGTTATATCACTAACCTAGACATTATATAGCGCTCCATCTCTTTCACTTAGTGCTCTCTTTATATCCCTTTCTCTCTCTATATTTCTCTTTACCTCTCTCTCTCTATCTCTATCTCTCTCTATTTGTCAATATCTCTATCTTTGTTATACTCTCACTTACTCTCTCCCTATCCATATAATTATCTCTCTATCTCTTTCACTTTTTTAACCTTTCTTCATTCCTCTAGACAATCAAGTTTACCTTTGCTTTTTAGATCGGCTTAAACATCATTAAAATTGGCCCATGACCTTTTTATCAGAATAAAGTTGTATATTTACACTCCTCAGAACAAAACCAAAACAACAACAAAAATGGAGAAAAAAACAACCAAAATGAATCACTTAAGCCTTCAGCCTCTGGCAAAAAATAACTGTAGGCACACACAAAAAACAAAACAAAAATAACTAAATCAGGCTTAACCGTCTAGGGCCAACTGACAAACTCAGACCCCCAGGCTAAAGTAAATCTCAGAATATTGGTTAATAGGGCTCAGGGTACTTTAAAATCACGCACACACACACACACACAAGACTATATATATATATATATATACCACACAGACGTTTACACAAACAGACGCACACACACACACACACACCAGACTATATATACCACGCAGACGTTTACACAAACAGACGCACACAAACACACACACACACACACAGACCAGACTATATATATACCACCCAGACGTTTACACAAACAGACGCACACACAAACAGACACACACACACACACCAGACTATATATATATATACCATACAGACGTTTACACAAACAGACGCACACACACACACACACACACCAGACGATATATATACCACACAGACCTTTACACAAACAGACACACACACAAACACGCACACACACACATACACATACACACACCAGACTATATATATACCGCACAGACGTTTACACAAACAGACGCACACACACACACAAACACACACCAGACTATATATATATATATATATCACACAGACTTTTACACAAACAGACGCACACACAAACACCAGACTATAATTATATACCACCCAGACGTTTACACAAACGAAAGCCGCAGGTTGTCGCCCAAGTTTCCCCCCTAATCGAGATTTGATTCCATAAAAAAAGCGGTTTTAGATCGATTGTGGTTTATGTGTACGTGTATTGTCTCCCAGAGGTTGGACTTTGCTTACATGGGGGGGGGGGGGCCGGTAACGTGGAAGCAACAATAAAAAGAAAAACATACAACAAAAGCAATATCAATAACAAAGGTGACAAGTACCTCACCATCAGTGACAACAACAACAACACACGCAACAACAACAACAACAACAACAACAACAACAACAACAACAACAACAACAACAACAACAACAACAACAACAACAACAACAACAACAACAACAACAACAACGCAACAAGAACAACATGTTGATATTGCTGCTGCTGCTGTTGTTTTTTTGTTTTTTTTATGTTGACTGAGGGGATTTCAGATTTTAGACGAGGACGGAGGGCGGCTAAGAAAGTCATTACGGAGACTTTAGAATGGGGAATTTTTAGGTTATTGGTCTTATAGATTGTCGTTGTTTTCTGTTTTATCGGTGGCGATGGTCGTGGTGGTAATTTTGTTGTTGGTCATGGTGGTGGTGGTGGTGGCATTGTAAATTATGTTGTTGTTGCTGTTAATGTTGTTGGTGAAGTGGGCGGGTAAGATGGGGGGGGGGGGGGGGAGGCAGAGATTGAAAAAGTTTAGGGCAGCTCGTCTTCTAGTGTGGCGACGTTTTCGCTATTGTTGTTGTTAGCGGCATTGGTGGTGCGATTGCCATTTTCGAGAGTGGTGTTGTTATTTCTTCTCATATTGTTATTGTTTTGTTTGTTGATCTTGTTGTTTTTTGCTGTTACTGTCATCACAGTTAGTCCAATGTTATTGATGTATTTATCCCTACTACTATATTTATTGATTTTCAATAATAATTGTTTTTCTTATGTTCTTATGTGTAACATTTTGTTTTGCTCTTCTTGAGTTTGTCATTTATTGTATTTCTAACTCTGTTTTTTCTATTTCCTACATTGTCCATGTGGAAATATTGTAATGCTCATAATACTATTCTAAATCTACTGCCTCAATAATTTGGAAATGACGAATATTGCGATAGTTTAGTTACTTTGTGTTTGTTTCACTTTTTTTTTGTTCCAGGGGTTAACAAATTGATTGTTTTTCGGAGAAAGGCTTAAAAGTCTAAGTGTAATCGAGGAAATGAGAGAATGAGTGGTTGAGAAAGCTAAAAGAAAAATATGAGTGATGGAGTGTCAAAAAGGTGCTTAACAAGAATGCCTAAGCGAAGTAGAAGAAACCGTGAATAAAATCTTGAAAAAGGCGGTGGGTGGGCTGAGGGAGAGACTTAGAGATAGAAAAACAATAAAACAACAAAAAAGAGGGATCGAAGAAGAAATTGATCAAAAACAGATTTGTGTAACTGTCAAAATGTTTGAAAGACTATCGCGCTATATACATTTTATGACCTCTATATAGTCCTAAAAGACGGTAAAGCAATAGGAGCGAGAGAGAGAGAGAGAGAGAGAGAGAGAGAGAGGGAGACAGAGAGAGAGAGAGAGAGAGAGGGAGACAGAGAGAGAGAGAGAGATGAGGGGGGAGAGAGACAGGGAGAGACTGACAAAAAAAAACCTACAGAGAGTTAAAGAGTGAAAAGACAGAAATAGAGATGGAGAAAGATAGAAAGATAGATAGATAGATAGAATATAAGAGATAGATAGAGAGAGAAAGAGAGCGAGAGAGAGAGAGAGAGAAAGAGAGAGAGAGAGAGAGAGAGAGAGCGAGAGAGAGAGAGACGAAGTCAAAGACAGAAGGAAAAATATATCCCCTTTTCTCTACCCAAAGACTATTTTCACGATGGTGGTAAAACAACCAGTAGCTTTTTTTCACGCAACCAGTAGCTTTTTTCACGGGAAGTTTTGATCTGTTTTCTGTGAAAATAACCCAAGCCGAATACTATCGCATTAGGTGGA